>JFJS01016071.1:0-65256 GCA_000671755.1 Glossina brevipalpis
TTGTTCTCCTGTTGAAATCAGGTTAAGTGGTATAAAAAACAAAAAAAAAAAAAGGAATTCCAATTTTTGGTGAGAAATGTCAGAAAGTTTATAGCAAAAAAAAAATAAAAATTTTTTTTGTTTTTACAAAAAAAAGAATATATAAATTTTTTTTGTTTTTATAAAAAAAAATGACAAAAAAAGGCAAAACTTCCAGACAGAAGCTGAAGTTTACAAAGTGTTTGCTATTAAATGATTTATTCAACTTTTGTTAATAAAATAAAAGTGAAACTAAACAAATTACAAAAAAAAGAGAGCAAGAAAATTAATTTTTAATTGATTTCAATTTATATCAATAAGCTCAAACATTAGTTATGTGTATTAATATTATCTTGCGTTGACCTTTTTTTTTAAGAGAAAGAAAAATAAACAAACAAAAATATTAAATTTTTGAACGATAAGTGGTATAAATCATAATTTTGTGGAATTATTATTTAAAAACTTTTTTTTGCGATATTTCGAAGAAAAATATAATAATAAAAAAACCAATTAACTGAACCAAACACAACCAGTGTAAGAACACGTGCGTTTCAAATAATACAACAAAACAACAGCAACAGTACAAGAACAATAACAACAACAACACCAAGAACAACAACAACAGCAGCATCAGCAACATCACCTGTTACAGCTAAGTTTAATTTAAGCTAAATCTAAAACTAATTCTAATTTTTTTAAAGTTAAGTTAATTTAAGGATTTCCTTATAATAAAACCCTTTCTTTTTTTACAACAAATGAATATGTACATTTATATAAAAAAAATTATTATAAAAGAATGATGGTATAATTCAGTACACAGGAGGGAGATGGTGGGTGAAGCGGGAGCGCCTGGTTCGACGGGAATGTAGGGACGAAGGACTGAGACAGACGGACCGACATCAGCAGACATGACGGACTGACTCTGGTTTTCCTGTTGAGTGGCAGACGTTGTAGTTCTTTTTCATCTTTTCGTTTGTTTTAAAAGATTAAGTCTATAGTGCGTGACACCTGGGCTAGTCATGGCATAAAACGTTACAGCCCAGCTCCTGCCACCACACTTGTTTCTTGTTTCCTGTTTCTTGCTTCCTGCTTCTTCTTTCTTGTTTCTTTTTTCTTGTTTCTTGTTTTTGTTCTATTTCCTTGTTCCTTGTTCATTGTTCCTTGCTTCTTGTTTCTTGTTTCTAGTTTCTTGTTCCTTGTTCCTTGTTCCTTGTTCCTTGCGCCTTGTTCCTTGTTCCTAGTTCTTTGCTCCTTGTTCCGTGTTCCTTGTTCCTTGTTTCATGTTTCTAGCTTCTCTTTTCTTGTTTCTTATTTCTCGTTTCCTATTTCCTGTTTCTTGTTTCTTGCTTCTTGTTTTTGTGCTTTTTAGAATCAATATTCCATATGTACCCCCTGAATTGTATGGGTATCTCAGATTCCGGGAAATATATACAAAGCCGCTTTGAGTACGCCTTATGATATTTTGCGAATGTTTGGAGTACACTTCGTAACGTCGGGCCCGATATTCTGCTCTGGACTAAAAAAGGTAATGGTATTCATAGGAATGCCTAAGCTGCAGGATCGGGTTCGTCGGCACTTAATTCTTCTCCTTCGGTCGTGGTACGATTTCCATTACATTATAATGGTGGTTGAAACTTTAGATTAATTATGATATCACTCCGTTTAGTTAAAAGCAATAGGTTTCTTTGAAAAAAATAAATGTTTTGTTAATTTCATTATGTGTAAAATACTCTATCTTCATATTTTCTCTATGAGAGTTTTTTATAATTCGTAAGAATTTGCATATCTGTTAACGCGTGTGACGGAAGTCATAATAATGCCAACTTACCCCGTTGCTACTTTAATGCCAGTCAATTTCTTAACAGCATTTGAATGCCATAGCAGTAATAGCAAGAAACAAAATAAAAATAAGAAAAGCAAGAAGCTTAATTAGTAACACTTATTGCTTTGTGTGCGCACTGTTATGGAAGAATTTGGTAATAACTAATAATTTTGTCTGTTTAAATGACGTACAATAATGAGAGATGGAGAGAGGGTTTGGGATAGAGGGAGGGAGTTGGTAGAGGGGGGAGCCGCAGAAAGAGATGATATCAGTAATTATTGGAAATGATTGATAATTTTTGTGTGCGTGCTGGTGCGCAAATACTTTATTTCCGCTGTATAGCAGTAGCTGTTCATCGTTTCTGTATATATGTATACTAACAAAAAAAATAAATAAATAAGTAGAAATAAAAAAACTCGGTTCTAATATAGAGCTATTGTATCAGAAGGCAAGAGGCAATACAAACAAATTAAACCCATAGTAACGCGAAGTTATATGATATGAAAGGGCGGCAGGATGACCGGCCATACAAAAGCCTTACAATTGAGCAGATTTGTGGGTTGCCATTTACATATAAATTGAAAAATATCGCTGCTCTGCCACCCCACCAAACAATAAAAATTATAACTGATTTAAATACATACGAAGGTCCATTTCATTTAATTTCTTAGACTGGACCCTGGCATAGCCCTGAGCGTCGAACCCAACTGTAGATACACGTTACAGTGTTATTGGCTGTTCCTCGCAACTCCATTCCGTAGGTCAAAGTGGTTGGAGGAGACACTTGTATAAAATGCATTTATTTATTAGATTAAGTTGGCATTCTTGACGAAATAGGACCAATAGTGTCTTCTGTGTTTTAATTTAAGTTGCTGATATCTAGTTGTTACCTTATTTTTCCATGTTAATCTTTGTTCAATAAGTAAGCCAATTTTAGTAAGCTAATTTTCAACGCAATGCAATTCATTGAGATTCATTTCAATGGAAAGAGCAGTTTTGTGCCCCTTTAATAATTATTCATAATAGCGCCCACCTACACGTATGTGTCTGCGTGCGCCTTTGTTAATGCACGCTTGAAGTGTTTTGAGCCATATAGCAACATGTCGATGATGTGTTATAGCAATTGATTTTACTTTATATCTCTTATTTTCTCCACTATCACCTGGATAGCAATGAACTTTAACAACTTCTTAAAGTTATTTATATGAAGAAAAGTTGTCCTAACTATATGACCAGAGCTTTGTCTACATATGTACGTGAGAATATTATTGGTTCCATTAATGCGCTTCCAAACACACGTTCGTTCATATTCTTTCATGAACTACAATTTTTATTCCAACGCTATGAGAAGAAGTATATTAATATTGTCATTCCGTTACCATATGTATCCTTCATTATCACATGATTCTATGTCAGTTAAACCCAGTCTGTCCATTAAACGTCCCCGTAGTCCGCCAGTTTTTTCATTTCGTGCGTACAAGTTTGCTTGTTAGTTCCCCTATGTATCTCTCCCTCAATGCAAGAGTCCACTCGTCTGTTTGTCCGTTTGCTTTATTTTTTCACAAATATATTTTCTTGCCTATCAGCGTGCTCGTTAGCTATTTCACCTGTCTACTAGCTTTTTTGCTTATCAGTTTGTGTTTCTTTTCTATGCGTGCGTCTGCTTTTATTTCCTTTGCTTTGTTGGTGGGTCTCTTTGCCGGTTTATAGTCTGTATGACTTTATGTTGGTCTATTGCGTCTATCTATATGTTTCTTGGTTATCTGACTTTTTGTCCGTGAGTCTCTATTCGTCTGTCTAAACGATCTGTGTCTCTCATCCTCCTTATATTTCGACCTAACTATAGGCAATGTTCCTCTGCCGAAATATCAACTACTAGTTTGTCTGCTTTTCGGTCACCTTTATATTCGCCCGTCGATCTAACGTTCACTCGTTTATCTATTGCCCACCTTGTTATCAGTTCGTCTATTTCATATTTTTGTTGGTGTATTTATAGATCTAAATATCCACCCAGCTGCTTGTTTACTTGGGAAAATTGAAGTTTACTTAAAGAACACAATATTCGTTCAATGCTTTCTAAAACACAAGTGAAATTGACCCTCCTCACAATGATTCACCAACAGAAGAACTCTTACAGAAAGGAAAATTTTTAATTAATTTTGCTGCAATTAGATAACTGTGAGGAACATTCTCTCTCTTATTGTGATTAATAGTTCTTTTAGGGTATCCAACATTCATTTCAGGGCTTGGATTTGCAAACAATTCGCTCAAGTACTTAAAAAAAAATTTTATAAAAAAATGCATCAGGCGTCGTTAGTAATAATATTGAAAAAATTTGTATACTTTTGAAATTTTATTAAATTTTTAATATATATAATAAAATTTTTCTATATGCATCATATAGCTATAACAAGCCTTTTTGAAAATCATAGTACATTAATAATGAAAGTGCATTATTGACCTACCGACCCACATATAGTTAACGGCATGAACCATTAAAATTTAACTTGTGGAGTATTTTATTACATTAGCTGAGTGGATCGTGCCGACTGGACGTTTGTATTATCAGCTAACCAATCAGTCAAAAAGGACAACGAAGCAAATATGACGAACATAAATAATTGTTATCAATAGTGTAATAATCAGTTGCGAGTCAGACGACAGGCAAACGAACTATTTACTTTATAAATACATACGATTTGTTTCAAAAAGAAGATGATGTCGATTTTGATTCAGATGGCATGAATAAGTTTAAAATTTCCTGACACGATCTTTACTAGGTAACGATATTATATTGTAATTACATCAAAGAAAAACACAGAGACAGTTTTGGAATAAATCATAATAAAATGCAAAAAACAATAAAAAATGTTAACAGGAGGAAAAACCAAAGTATTTCTATTATTATTTCTACTATTATTTATTATTATTTTTGTATTATATTTTTAAGAGCTATTAAGATTCACGTAAAAAAAAACAAAAAGAAAGTAACAATATATAAGCAAGGTACTTTGAGGAGAAGATTATTTAAAGTAGCTTTAGATATAAAGCTAAACATTACATGATGTCTCGAGACACGATCTTGCATTTCAATAGATTTGAATACGGAAAAAGTTTTTTGTGAAATTTCTAAAAGGAAACACGTATTAATACTGTTGACTAGTCAATATATTTTGTATTAAAATTTAAGATGAATCATGAATCATGAATCTGACATTTGTTGCACTTCAATACATCGAATCATGTTGAAATTCTGCACATACTTTTAGTTACAATGGCAATAAAATATTATATAGTCAATTTTACTACATATACAAAATGGAGTGCATCACATGATGTGTTAGAAGGAAAACTGCCAATCGGTATTTCGGGATTGAAATTTTGTGCAAACCTATTATTTTGATGGTTCCGATGTGATACAGTCAAATTTTTTCTGTATTCATATAAGTAAATAAAATAAACCTTTTATAAGGCACATTTGCGAGATTATATAAAGAAGCTCGTGTCGTTTACACAATATTCTTACATTTTAAAATCTTAAACGCACCAGGCTTTTATGTACGGCCCCGTAAAATTGACTGCGTCTAAAGTTATTTTCCATCTTTTAATTTTCTTTAGTGCTCAATAAACTTCTCCCATCTAAGAATTTAATTCATTAGTCTACAATATAATAATAAATTTTCTTAAATAAAGGCTTAATTAGTAAAAAATTTTTCTTTATATATTTTATTTAAATGAAATGGTTTCGAGAAATACATAGAAAAATAAGCATTGCAACGCATAACTACAATCCAACATAATTCCCAAACATGCAGGTTAAATTGCATGGACAAAAGTCAAACACTGTTGTACTGATACGTATAGAAGACATCTGTTGAATGATCGAACAAGTAAAAAAAAATGGGCAGAGAGTTGAGAACACAACAGACATTTCACTAAATAGTTTCACGAATGTTTTCAAATTGATTTCTATTTTAAAGGCATTGCTTACCGATCTATCGTTTTTCAAGTCCGAATCAATGTCTATTTTCTATGGCATTTACTTTATCGAATTGGGAGTATAACCTGATTCTCAGAAGGTTTGTCCACCAACCGATAGAAATTACAACTCTTTTCAATGTTATACTGAATATTTTCTGCACTGTGTACATTACCTACTTACCTAGTCCAGTCGAAAAACACACGTGAATAATGATACCATAAGCAATACGAAGGAATCTGCAAAAGTTTTTCATAATTTTCGACCATCATTCGATAATTTGAGGCGAAATACAACTACTAGCATGCCTGGGAGACATTTAATATTGGTTTAACATTCAGCCCGGAAGAAAAATTCTTAAGAAAGGAGGCCGCAGTAACCCTAAAGAAAAATGTTGTTTATATATTATGTATTTGAATAAGTGTCCGTCTTTTCTAAAAGAGAATGTAAATAATATTGTACGAAGCGGACAAATACTGTAATTCCGATATAGTAGCGTTGTTGTTAAGTCTGGGCGACAACTACGGCATTATGATGATCATAATTATTCGTCTTTTTTTTTGTTCCCATTTGTTTGTGAAGTGAAGCAACTGAGGCACGTAAAGCTGAATTATTTGATGCTAGGTAGTCACAACTAATACTTACTAAGCGATAAAATCGCTTTTACGTCTTTCATGAGGCAATAGCTTATGTTTGCACAGCTCTTTTAAGAATTTCTGAATACAAACCACTCATCAAACCATAATTACGTGTTCGCTACAACGGGTTAATGTTTTAAGACGTGTATTAGATATGCTCTCTTGGAAAGAATTTTCTTTTTGTTTTTTATAATTCATACTCTACTATGTACATTGCCTTTCCTCGAAATTTTTTTGCAAGAATATGTCCCTTTTGCCGTATCTCTTAAAGGCAGAAACGAATGTTTTACATTGCAAATGTTGTGGAAGGACGAGGGAAACCGAATAAAGTTTGTAACTCTATAGTCGAATTCATAATTAGTATCAAAATCTATATCCCACATTTCTAATTCTTTTTCAGAAACAGTGACTCGTTCCGAATCGTTCTTATCCACATATCCGTTCAACGATGGTCTCGACTAGGATGTAAACGACCGCCTTTGGATTTTTGGAAAAATTGCATTTTGGAACACCAAAAATTTAACCACTTTTGCACATAAATTTACACTTATTTCACCAAGAACGCGAATAATATTGGTTTCAATGTTATCGAGTATATGTGGTTTATTGGAATAAACCAATGACTTAACATAACCGCAAAGAAAAAGTCTAATGGAGTTAAATCGCATGATCTTCGTGTGGAGTTCACATCGGCATTTCTGGGTATTAAACGATGATAAAAATGTTCTCTCAATAAATTGATTTCGTTATGATATGTACTGCATGTTGCACCATCTTGCTGAAACCATGTATCGTCAAAATCGAAATAGTCTACTTCATAGTATAAAAAAAAACAGTAACTATGTTTCCTCAGCTTTGTTCATTAAGGGTGACTGCCATGCTACTTTCATTTTCAAAAAGAAAAACGGTCCAATTACCCATCCAGATCATACTGATCACTTTTATGAATGTAAACTTGTTCCACGACAGCGTGGGGGCTTCCTGTAGCTCAAAAGCGGAATTAAGCTACGTCGTGAAACATCATTTTTTCATGAAATAATGGATCTGTTCCAAGCTGCTCTAAAGACCAATCTGCAAAATTTCTGTGCAATAAGTGGTCATTTGGCTTGAGTTCTTCAATCAACTTGCACTGCCAAGCCTTGTGAATGAAATTTCATATGATGCCACAAGAAATTTTTAATTCTATTACGAATAGTAATAAGTTCTGTAGATCGATTTTGTTGACCCTATATTTTACGCAATGGGCTAAACATAGCGGGAATAGAGTCGTTATTTTTGTAATCAGTTTTAACAATTTCTGTAGATTGTGTAATTGTGTATTTTTCAAAGGTGATTTGCCACGCAATACTAAATAAAAATTTTAATTTTGGCTGAAATAAGAGGAATGAAATGTTTAGTATAATCTTTAAAGAATATATAATACTAAATTCATAACTATCGTTCGTTATTGAAAATCAGATAAATAGAAAAATGACAACGAAGTATTGTATACCTTTGGGCCAAAAAACCATTCAACATATCGAACTGAGAAACTACCACGACGTTCGTATGCTGCGAGGATTCCACATTTTCTATAGAAAAAGTTTACTAAAAAGTTGAAGTATGTTGAAATGTGTACTGAAATTTTTCTTACTTGTTTGATGAATATGTACGAGAAATCCATAAGATTTAGCAACCGCTTGTATATGAAATTTGTATGTATTGTTAATTCAAAATAGTTTCTGATGGTTCAAAAATCTAAAATTGCAAGATTAATCTCCTCGTTATTTTCGTGGCCGTTTCCGCTTTGCAAGAAAATTCAGTCGAATTAGGAGAAAGATATTTTGTATACTTACCATCACGCTAAGGTAATCAATCTGATCGGGGAAGATTAAATTCACTCTTATTGCGTTTAGCAAAATTTAAATAAGGAAAGCCACTAAAATTTTGCGAATATTACAAGAATTACAAGAATGCGCGAACTAATATAACTGATAACTAAGTCTCTTAGAAAAACATTATTTATATTAGAACGATACAAATAAATACTCTGAGGAATTAAACGATAAAAGAGACCATAAGGAAAAAATTACATGAAAAGATAAAAAAAAAAAGTTTTTATTAAAAAAGCAAGCTAAATAAAATATGTACAATACCATAAATATTAAATAAATAATATTCAACATTTCTTTTTTAAATGTTATTTTCTGTTTCATTTGTAGCTAAACTTTTGATCGTTTGGCAACCCTACGTGCGTGGTGATCGTAAATTTTTCTCGAATGATAAAAATTTGCTGTAATTTTTTTTTATATTATTATTAAATCGCAAGTTTCGTGCTCTATGATTTTGTGTGTCTTTATTAACTTATTATCCAACTGAGTATAAATTTAAGTGTTATACTCAAAAGAAAGTGGCTGCTAATGACTTTTTATGTAAGTTGGAGCCCTAGCGCTCTCCATATCTAACTGTTTAATTGGCAGTGAAGTTGTTATCACTATATAACAACAGTGGAACAGCATGGAATATCCAAGTGTTTTAGGCTGAAAATTGTCGGAGCTTAAAAAAATTATTTTTTAAAAAATAATTTAATTATTTTTTTTTTTTTATTATTTTTTAAAAAATAATTTAATTATTAATTAATAAAAAATAATTTAATTATTTTTTAAAAAATAATTTATTTTATAAAAATTAAAATTTTGCTTAAATATGTTGTTGTACAAAAATTTTAACTGAAATTTACAACCATATCAGTATATTTGTTTTCTGTCTGGCGGTGAATAACCAACGAATTTGATTTGATTTAACGCAGATGCAAAAAAAAAAAAATGAACTAAAACAAACTAACAATCCTAATTAAAAATTTTGTGATAAATTTTCTTCGGAATACTTGTAACGAAACAGCTACGGAAATAAAATCGATTCGTTTTGACACATTGATCGTTAAATAGTGCTTTCGATTTTTTTTTTAAACATTCGATAGATATAATACTGGAATCACCAATAGCAAAATCAGCCCTATTACGTTTTTGGCTTTTGCAAAATCGCAGTTATTATGGAATGTCTTTACAAGAATTGTCTGGCAAAAAGCGGGCCTGGATTTGATCGATTTATAATGTGTTGGCTTTGTGAGCGACTTGGGCATCCGAAATCCGCTGGACTTACTGGCAGAGCAGCGGATGCTGTGGTGGATGCCTCAAAGGGTTTGCGTCGGTTCTGCCCGGATTGCAGAAAGAAAGACATCGATTTTTATAAGCTTTTTACTCAGACTAAATTGGGTTTTCTTGAAGCTAAGAAATTGCTTGATGCTGCTACGGCAAAATTTAAAATATGCCACGACATGTTTAATGATTGCGAAATTCTGGGAAACTCCAGTTCACCTCTGCTTTCTAAGAAACGTGTAACATACACTGTGGCGTGCGGTCCGTCCCCCCCGGGACCGGTTAGGATCGATATTCCCTGTTTGGAGCCTGGACTACCTTTAGTCGAAAAACAAACCGGAATACCTCCTGTTGATCCTCTATCGGTGGACCCAGTGGATCTATCATCTCCCAATCCAGTTGCGAGCGGGATGATTTCGAAAAACAGAGGGAATCTAATCAACCCAAGGATAAAGTGCCAATACTATTGCCTAGTCCTTCGAGTTTTAGTTACGCTGAGGCGACTAAACGCACTGCAATAACTTCTGCAATCGGTTCTGGTCTACCCAAGACCTCGGTCGCTCTTGGATCGCGTGGTGTTGTAAATGAAGCCGGCATTATCGATCTGTCGGCGAAGACTGCTACAGGTGGTCGGGCTGGATTAGCCACCAATGTCTCACATTTAGTTGATGTGAATAGATCTCATGCTGCTGGTACCACTTTATTCCATTTACTCCATTGCGAACCCTCCTTCGTCTTCATGCATAACGGCGCTCCCGAGTATTGAATTATCCAATACATATCAAGCAAATGCGCCAGCAAAAACGGCTTCTCCTCCCCCAAATATTGCTGACGGGGATCTGGTCATTGTTCCTCCTCGGAAATCTTTTTTCTTAAGTAGAGCATCGCCTCAGACCTCAGTTGGAACCGTTGTACGCTAACTGAGGTCAAATCATCCATCCTTAGATGTCAGTAAATGCAACGTGGTAAAATTCAACATTACTAAAACACGAAGTACATCGTCGTTTAAAATCGCGGTCCCACCAGAATATTTGAAGGTGCTGATCGCCAAATATTCTTGGCCTGAGGGGACATTGATTAAGGAGTTCACTCGGCGTAAGATAAGAAAAATGCCTAATCCGCCCAATCAATCCGGGCCAAAAAACTAAATTTCTCGGCGGCTGAGCTATCTATTCTTTATCAAAATGTAAGAGGGCTCAATACTAAGCTCCGTGATACTTTAGTTAGTTCGGTTGGGTGCGATACTCAAATATTGGTTTTTATCGAAACTTGGTTTAAACCATGTCGTGGTGATTTGGTAATTCTTGATCCTAACTATCAAGTTTATCGTAAAGATAGATTGTCTAGAGCTGGCGGAGGGGTTTTAATAACAATACATAACACCTTACTGTCCAGTATTGTTGAATCCACAGCTGATGGTGATGCTGAATTTATAGCCCTTAAGGTTGAACTTAAATTTTTTACTTTGTATGTTACGTGCTCATACATACCTCCTGCGTACGATCTTGCAACATATTTGGAACATGTCCATCGTGTGGAAAACATTGTTTCGCGACTCCATTGCAATGACAAGCTACTAGTACTGAGTGACTTTCACCTGCCCCATACTTCATGAAGTTGGAATGATGATTGTGGCTACTGCACACCACTTTCTTATCGGAAATCATTTACCAAGCTCTTTGATTCTCTTTGTGAATTGGAAATTTTTCAGTTTAATCTGGTTAAAAATGTAACTGGCAATCTTTTGGACTTGGTTTTTTCTAACAACAAGCCTCTGAGCGTTTCCCGTGCTCAGCCTTTTGCTTACCCTGAGAATAAATTCCATCCTACGTTATCTATTACTCCTGAAAGTTGTCCTAATGACTGCTGCTCTACGTGCTTACCGACTTTTAGGTGTCTTGCATTTAAGAAAACAAACTTCAATTTGCTTAGAAATATTTTGGCTGAATCTGAGTGGAACTTTGATCTTGGGAATACTGATAAGTCACTCCTTATGCTTTACCGTACGGTATCCACTGCGATTTCTGTGTCGGTTCCAATTAAACCTAGAAGTTACCAACATAGGAGACCTGTATGGTTTAGTGCGAGGTTAATCATGATCCGTAATAAAAAGAGCATACTTTATAACAAATTTAAACTTAGTGGGACTATAACAGATTACGCCCGCTACTCCATGGCCAGAAGTCAATTTTGGTGCATGAGAAACTTGTGTTATAAAAAGTTTTTTTCTTTTGTTGATAGTAAACGCAAAGTTAAGGGATATCCTACTGTGATGCGTTATAATCTCTCTCATTCTTCGAATACCACCGAAATTAGTAACTTTTTCGCAGACTTTTTTGAAAGTTCGTATTCTTCCCTTGCTGTACCTTGCGACACATATGACTACCCGATCAAGTCATTTGATATATTTCCATGTATAGTACTCACAGTCGACGAAATCCTAAATTCTTTGTCTTCCCTCAAATCCTCATTTTATCCTGGCCCTGATGGTAATCCTTCTTGTATTCTTCGTTATTACGCAGACTTGCTTGCGTTACTTTTGGCTATCATATTCAATGATAGCTTAGGAACAGGGCACTTCCTTGCTACATGGAAATCAAGTTTTATCATTCCTCTTCACAAAAGTAGGCCAAGGGATGATATTTGCAATTATAGGTGCATTGCTAAACTTAACGTTCTTCCTAAAATATTTGAGCGGCTGGTAACAAATAGATTAGTCCGCTTAGCTTAGTTTTGTCCCCCTCCCAACACGGATTTATGAAGGGAAGGTCAACCTCTACAAATCTTTTAGAGCTGACGGGTAGTATTTCCCAAGCTTTTACTTATTATAAGCGAACAGATGTTATTTACACTGACTTCTCGAAGGCATTTCCTAGTTCTCAAACTTAGACGTTTTGGTTTTTCTTCTTCCCTGGTCTCTTGGATTCAAGAATGCCTTACAGGGAGGACTCAAACAGTATTGTTTAATTCATGTCAGTCACGTGAAATTTTTGTTCCGTCTGGAGTTCCCCAAGGTAGTCATCTTGGAACCATCCTCTTTTTACTTTACTTAAATGATCTTCCCAGTTGCGTAAAGTACTCGAAATGTTTGACGTTTGCGGATAACCTTAAGATGTTTCTTTCATTTAACTCTGCTGATGGTATCGCTAATCTACACTTTGACATAAATAACCTAATAACGTGGTGTGAAACAAATGGCATGAGCCTTAACCTAAAAAAGTGTTGCATGCTGTCATTTGCGTGGTCTAATAATTTGGCCGCTACTTACTACATTCGTAAACACAAGCTAGATAATGTTTCTAGCATCTGTGATTTGGGAGTTATTTTTGACACCAAATTAAAATTTAATCTACAGATCGATGCAGCTGTGAATAAAGCGAAATCGATCCTTGGTTTATAAAAAGATGGTCTAAGGAATTTTCTGACCCCTATATAGCCAAACGATTATATACGGCCCTTGCTAGAACAATTCTCGAGTATGCTTCGGTGGTTTGGTCACCTAACTACAAGATTTATATTGATCAAATAGAATCGGTACAAAGAAATTTCTTACTCTTTGCCCTTCAGGGGTTGGGTTGGAATCCCCAACTGATTTTACCTCCCTACGTAAATAGGCTTCAGCTTATAGATCTCGCCACACTTGAAAAAGCGAGAAATGTTAGGCGTAGTATTTATGACAAAATTGATTAAAGGATCTATTTCTGCTCCTCTCCTTCTTCAGGCCATCTCGTTTGTAGATTCACGAGGGATCATGATATAATTTACTTACCTCAGTGCCGAACAAATTATCAATAATTAATCATTTTCGGATCCTTTGCAAAATGTTTAATAATAATGCCCATTTGATTGATCCGTCGCTTGACTCGACTGATAGTATAAAGAGGGCGGTCCTTCGGGCAACCTTGTAATCCTATAAAGTATTTTGCTTACATTCACTCCTGTATTTATGATTTTTAATTCTTCTCTAATAGCATACTTATTACTAAGTTTTCTTAACTTTGTTTTTATGAAGTTATTGCTTAAAAAATATTTTTTAATTACATTTTTTAATTCTTCATGTTATGCATTAAGTTTTTGACTGTAGCAAACAATCTGAAAAAAATAAATAAATAAATAGTTTGAAAAACGTGAAGATAATGGAATTTTCATCGACTTTCTTATTGCTCGCTCGTAACTTTTTTCTAGGAAAACGAAGCCAACGTTGCGCTACTTTTAGAACAGAGAAACGTACATGTACGCACCTACACACATATACACAAAAATAAAACATGAAAGCTTTCCATAGGATATCTGTCTGAACTTATCTTGATAAGTTGGGGCAAATAACCATTCCCGTCAATAACGTAAACCGCTTCCAAAAAGAAAAAAAGAAAATGTAGAACAAAATGAAATGCTCATATGTGTGTATAAACAGTATTTTTGGTGAGGATGTTGTCTCGGTTTGTTTAACACATAAATTTATGTTTGTTCTTTCATCGTCATCACTGCGGACTGAAAAGCAATTGTTATTAAGACATTTTGGGCGCGCATTAAAAATAATAACAATGATAGTCTTCCATTTTCCTTTTTGGTTATCTTGACATAGGTTAAACGGGCAAATCAAACAATATCTTAATAATAACACAACTCCATCACTTTATGTATCTGTCTAAAATTTTAACATTATCTTATACAATTCAGCATGAAGACTGCCCGACGAGATACATTAAAACCATCCGAAATTTCTTTAAATTTGGTTTTCTGTGTTTATGTTGGTTACAGGAAAATGGATGGCGTGCTTGATTTGCCCTCTCTTTCATAACGTTTATAATTGTTATAGTCCTTATAAATATCTAAGTCACAGTAACTAGATCTGTAACATACAATAGCGGAAATCTATATTTGTTTTACCATATTCCCTTGAAATCAAAGCATTTTATTGCTTACCAGCTTGTCTACTCATTATAATTAAATGTAAGTTGCTTTGTCTGTTCGCTAATCGTTCTTCCAGGTCGATTCCTTCAGCACGGAACCTTTTTGAAGTGTAGAAATTTTCTTCATATATGTTCAGTGGTTATAGTGAGCTATTCTACTTTACACAATGAATGAATAAGGATGTACCTTTGCGGACGCTCTGGTTGCTCCGTGATTTTAGCAGTTGCTCATCCAGAAAACTAACTTTAGGGTTAGTTCTCAAATTTTATCTTCATTGTACATTTGGAAATAATTCTGAGGGTTACTTTCAATCAAGAGAGTGCATTTCTTTGGTCCTTCGAGCTGGATAGGTTTTGTCAACGGATAAGATTTTTTAATGAATACGTTTTTTCAACAGATGGGTTTTTTCAACGGATTAACTTTATTGTACAAATGGCGCCATCAGAAATCGTCAAAATGATGATCGATCAACGGAAACATAATTTCGAGGAGGTACGCAGGCATTCGAGGAATTTTAAAAAGACTCCAAATTAAGATAAAACTTGTAAGGACGAAAGTCGCACCGTCATTTTGGTCCACACCCTAGGCAATAGGCAGTAACCCACAGCGAAGGGTCGAATGCGACCCTGTGGAAACAAAAGTAGGTGGCAACGCCACCTGCTGAGACTTAGAAAAGCCCAAGTGGGGAACGTTGGAGGGTTCTACTTCCTCTTTTGGTGATTGTGTAGCGACGATGATGGTCGCACTTGTCCGATTTCTTCTGAGTCCATCCGAATATAGAGGGTATAGAGGGAAATAATATGTCCGTAGAGTTTAGAGAAATACATGACTAATGACGTAGGGACGAATAGTTTAAGTCTTATTCGTTTTGTATTTATATCAATAAAAATTAATGAATTAACACTGTGAGACCTATTGTTTGATTCCGAAGAGGAACATGCGGTTAGAAATAAATTGGACGCCTGGGAATACGGCGAGCGAACCCCAGGATACAGAATAAGGAATTGTTTCAATTCTTCACTAACTTACATTATTTGAAATAGAGACTGGATGTCATTCGAAACTTGTCGGATCGCTGTGAGCAGTTACATCATCCACCTAAAGAAGCCATCAAGCAGGACAGGGCATTGGATAAAACATACATCGAAAAGTACGACGAAACAGAGGATATCGTAGGTGATTCCTATATTGTATGCAAAGGACACATGGCGGAATACCTGGGAATTGCCGCAACACCACCAAAAGTGCATCAACCAATCCATACAACGGCTGAGCACGAAGAAGGTATCAAACTAGAGAGACTGAAAATACCGAATTTCATTTACAAATACACGAATTGGTAACAGGAAATTGTCAGGAGTTCCGAAACTCCAATACTCGTGGTCGTCAGTTTCTGGAGAAGCAAAGAATTTGATTAAACATCTCAACATAACAGATGTCAATTACAATGCTGCTTGGGACCTACTATGCAACAGGTACAAGAATTAACGGGCAATTGCATGTGCCTTCATCAAAAGGTTTTGGAACATGTTAGGCACATCAAATGAATTTATACACAATAGCATCAGAATTGATGTCAATTTCACGGATTTAATCATGGCGTTTATATTACAATAAAAGCTTAACAATAGAAATAGCATAGCAAAAATACGTAGGGTCATCAACAGATATACCAAAATTGGACAACTTTAAGGAGTTGTTACATGAGCGCTTCACCGTGTTAGAAGGGCTCTCAACTGCATTTAGACAGCCATTGACGATAGGCTTACATTAAGTCTAAACAACGAAAGGTGAAAAAATCACTAAATGTCCACTTTGCACGGCGTGAACTTCGCGAAATGACTTGGCCTGCTCATCTAAGTTACAATTACTTGAGAGGAAAGCATATGGTCAACAAATGTGCATCGAATTCACGTAGCAGAAAAAGTGAAGGTAAACATCATACCTTGCTACATGTGTTACCGGCTACCAACGAAAAAAGGTAAGTAACCACAGCACAGGTTACTTCATATAGTGAATACAGCGCTTTAAAGTGCTGCTATTAACTATAGCACAATTTTGGTACAATATTTTTTGGAACCATCTTGCAACGATGCGATAATGAGAATTCGTCGGATGGAAACCCAACTGGAGAAGAAAGCAGAGCTGAAAGACCAGTACAACCAATTTCTACAAGAATACCTTGAACTTGGCCGTATATATCTGCCAACGAGATAACTGCAGCGAATTCGTACTATCTACCGGATCATGCAGTAATTAAACATGATAGTCTCACCACAAAGATCAGGGATGTCTTCGATGCTTCGCACAAAACAGCTTCAGAAATCCCTAAACGATTTATTAATGATTGGACAAATAGAACAATTTTTAATATTCAACTGAGATGGAGAAAACACAAATATAGAGGAAATGTATCCCCAATTTCATATGGATGCGAGAGATGCAGACTTCTGACGCATCGTATGGAGACAATAGCCATGAGGTCTAATTAATCACTGTCGTTTAAGCACTATCACATATGGCACAGCAACTGCACCACATCAGGCAAACCGGTGCTTGCGAAACTTAGCAGAAGATGAACAATTCACATCATCATCTGCATCGGAACGCATATTGAAGGATATTCACGTCTACGGCTTTTTGACTGCAGCAACTTATTGGGAAATTGCCAAGGAGGCAATTAGAACATTCGAAAATAGGCATCAAATTCTTCAAAGGTCATACAAAGTACAGCGCCAGAAACTTACAGCTACAGCAATAGATATCAATCTAGATGACACAATAAACACATTAGGCATCCAATGGCTTTCGCAAGACGACATCTTCACATTCAAAATAAAAATGCCTGACTTGGACCCAAATACTAATACCAAACACGCCACCTCTCCAAATGCAGCAAAACTATTTGATCCATTGGATGGATTCAACCAGTTAAAATAACGGGAAAAATCCTCATACAACGACTACAGCTACTAAAAGTTAACTGGGATGAGAAGCTTTCCGACGACATAGCTTTCGAATGGATAGCCTATGTCCACAATTGGTCTGCAGTAAGTACTATGAAGATACCACGATTTATAGGAAATACAATCAAATTATCTTTGGAACTTCATGGTTTCTGTAATACTTCAATGGCCGCTTATGCAGCAGCAGTCTACATTCGCGTGATAGACAATAGCCAAAATGTTGCCGTATCGTTGATGATTTCAAAATCAATGGTAGGTAAATGGTCAGCTATGCGATGGTGTTCTGTTAACCAAGCTTATGGAACAAGTAAAACAAGCATGCGAATTTGCCAATAAAGCATTAGTATATTACTGAAGAGCGATCATCCAGCACGTTGGAAAACTTATGTCGCCAACCGCGTCAGTGAAATACAACTACCAACAACACTCATGCTGATACCGCCTTGAACCCAGCGGACCTAGCTTCGAGAAGAGTTTCAGCTTCACAGCTAGCAAAGAACTGGTTTTGTGGGAAAGTCCGGAACGGTTGAAGGGACATCCAGTAACCTACTCATCGAGAAAACACACGAAGGAAACAACATTAGCTAAAAAGGAGATAGCGAATAGCTGCAAAGCAATACATGCCGACGAGCTTGACCTGCTTATCAGGTACTCAAACTTCAATAAGTTAATCGGAGTCGTTGCGAGTGGGTTGAGAAATAAAGAAAAATTTTCAACCTATAAGCAGCCGTTCCTAACAATGTCCCAACTAAAACGGGCTGAACTCGCATGCCTAAAAATATCGCACATGATATACTTTGAAGAAGAGTTTGAGAATTTGCAAAAGCAACATATAATCGCCTCATCATCGAAACTTCTCTCTCTCGCACTTTTCGTAAATTCAGAAGGAATACTCATGGTGGGCGGAAGGTTGCAGTACGCACAACTATCTAATACACAAAAACATTCTATAATTTTGAGTCAAGAATGCAAGCTATCGCAGCTTATAGTCAAACATCATCACATATAAACACTACACGGAAGCAATAAAGTCACTCAAACTAGCATTAGAGAGCACTATTGGATACTGCATTTACAAAAATTGGTGAAATCATACATTCGCAAGTGCACGAAATGTGTTAAGAAAAACGTCAAGGTAAGGTGTGAACCCTGGAAGAGCATTTAAAACGAGCGATAAAGAGAACACATGAAATTAAATCACAAACACGGGAAAATACTGTTAGATTCGGTGCAAACATTGAACGCAACCAACGTAAAAATACGCTTCCAAATGTAAAATTTCGACGACTAATTCATTAAATTATACAATATAATTGATGACAACAAATTTAGTAGTCAGTTCTTAAACGCTTACCAGCGTGCTCAAACCCTCGTGAACTTGATTGATAAAAGTATCCAGCATTACTCAACAGTATATATAAAGCAGCACTTATAGATTGTATTACTACAAGGGAGTTGATAACCTTAATTAATACCACAGAAAGCGTCTGTCTGTGTCACATGTTCCCATAAATCGAATCGACATCCCACACAGTGCTGAAGAGTTAGTTTTGTCAGGCTACTTGCAAATAATCGAAACCACCAATTTCGAAGTAATAGAAAATAATTTATATGGGGTAATCTCTACTTCCTCACTTCGACTAACAATTATTTCACGAGTTAAGTCAATCTGATATTGAGAACGTCAACACAAAGATTGATAACACAATGATCAATGAATACGCCGAGAAATTCCCGAAATATATCACTCTGGTCACGCCAAGCAGTGCCCTACCCAAGTAGTTAACGCCACGCAGGCTACACGGAAAGAGTTGTATAATAAAAAATTCCTGGTTATGTGTAACACCTACTTCAACATCGGTCTACTCGTTTTGTCATGGACAATGTAATGACGCAACGCTACAAGACGTTGGAATCCACCACATCAATTCAACATGCTCAGTGCACAAGCCGGAGTTTGTATTAATGCCAGAACAAGAAAACCAAGCCTTCGCCGAAATCTTTCTAAAAATACAAGAAATTCTGGTCAACACAAGAGTCAGCTCAAGTACGATACGTTCTCTCAATACATCAATAATTGGAAGATCAGGATCCTTTGACAAATACATTAAGCGACTTAATAGATGACAACGAATATGCTCCCTGGAAAAAAATAACCCCTCATATCATCAGCGGGTCTTCAATTATCATACTATACATTGTAATTGTTAGTATGCTTGTACTGTGCATGAAACGTAACCGTAACAATACTTCACCATCTGAGTCATCTCGAAAATGGTACAATGTAGAAGTATCATCCCCAGAAGTCGAAGGCAGTAATATGTGATGATACACATATCACGGAAGGCGGAATGTTCGGTTTTCTTTTTAATTAATTTTTAAGACAATTTTACACACTATAAATTTATCAACTTTTTGGCTTTAATACACACGTATACACATATATCTTTCAATGCGATACAAATGCACATTCACACATCTCATTTACTGAGCTTGCAATTTCATACTCGCTGCTTGCTTATCTCTTAATTTTGCAGACATATTTCTCACGGGCAAATGTTTGCAAAAAATTGCTGAGTAGTCAGTTTGTAATTCTCATGCTAGAAATTTATCTGAAGAGAATGCTGAGCAATCACTTTTATATAATTGTTTATATCTACGAATGAACAAAAACCCTAGGTTTTTAAGAAACTTGTGACAGAATAAAATCATTCCTCAGAGTAAACATTTTTTGCGTTCTTTAGATTTATTGGCCGTTCTCTTCGGATATAATTGGGTCTCTATATTTGCGCTCTCTTTCACATCGGGCTACAACGTTAGGGTTGTAGCATTCATTTGTAGAACTAACTTTACGGTCAGTTCTCAACTTAATATCAATTGTACACTTGGAAATAGTCTGCTACTTTCTACTACTTTCAAGTCAAAAGTGTACAACGTATTTTATTTCATTAGTTGTTCTTCTTACTACTACGTAGGACTATGTGTATTTATTTAACGTTTGTTTGCTGCAGTAAGTACTTAATGCAAAACCATATAAAAATCAACATGATAATAAAAGCATTTAAAAATATCATCATAATGAATAAACTAAAGATTAGTAAATATTTTAGAAAATATAAATCATTTTGTTACGAAAATCACAAACTGGTAAAATACTACTGCAACAAATTTGAAAAAATATATGAGGAGGATTTTGCTTAAAACAAACCAGTTGATTAAAAATATTGGAGAAGCAGCTAAGCGTAAAAGGAATAGCTGCTTTTACTAATTTTAAAAATCATTGAGATTGTAAATATTATTTCATAAATAAAGAAATTTTAAATACAAAATCTACGTTTTTCCCAATCTAGCGATACGGACTGTGTGTAAAGGCGAAATACAAAAGGCATTTCTGTATCAATAAGTTTAAATACATAAATAAAGTCACTTATAGTAAATTGTAAGTTTGCCCAGAGGACAGACCTCTTTATAACTCTTATGTTATCGATTCAAGTGAGATCAAGCGAGTATTTACATCAGACATCTTACCGAGAGGCCGAAATGGATTGTGAAACTGATAATTGGTGGTGGATAATGAGTTGCGTATAAAGCGTCATGATACCTAGTAAATCTGCCTGGCACGTTGAAGCATAACCCCTTAAGTAGGGAAGGCAAGGAAATTAAGCCTTTAACTAACTTTGATATAAACAATACCCTTGGCATTTCCCGTCTTTTTTTGTAGAGTTGGGAGATCGATAAGCTGTAGCGTGTAAGCATGGGGTGGTAGAATTCGTTGAGGATCCCAATCTAGCCCCCCAAGTGTAAAAAGTAGAAAATTATTTTGTACGGATTCGATATGATCAATATGAATCATATAACTAGGTTACCAAACCACCGAAGCATATTACAGAGTTAGCCTAACAAGCGTCGTGAATAATCTCTGAGTGATGTATAGGTCACAAAATCCTTTTGACCAAGTAATTAAGAGGCGATTTCGATTTATTCACAACCGATTCAATATGTAAATGCAATCTCAATTTAGGATCAAATATCAAGCTTACGTTTGAGAATGTAATATGTAGAGGATAGTGTGCTGGACCAAGAAAATGACAGAATACAAAACTTTTTCAGATTTATAGCAATACCATTTGATCCGCACCAAATGGTCAAATTGTTAATGTCGGACTGGAGACTCCTGATACTTTACTGTGTTGAAGGGATGAAATATTTTTATATCATCCGCAAACATCAAACATTTCGAAAACCTCATACAACAAGGAAGATAATTTAAAAAGAGTGAGAAGAGAAAAGGGCCAAGGTGACTAGCCTGGATGTAACCGATATTTCCGTATTAAGCAAAACTTTTTGGGAACGGCCTGTAAGGTATTCTTGAAACCAAGAGACTTGGGAAGAAGAAAACCCAGACGTCTCAATTTGAGAAGTAACAAATTGTGATTACCTCTATCAAATGCCTTCGAGAAGTCAGCTTGCTTACGCTCTGTAAAAGCTTGGGAAATAATACCCGTTAGCTCTCAGAGATTGGTAGAAGTTGACCTCCCCTTGTAAATTCATATTGAGAAGGGAACAAAACTGAATTTAAGGCTAATCTACTACCCAACCGTTCAAAAATCGTAGGAAGATCACTTCGTTTAGCAATACATCTATAATTACTCATGTCATCTCTTGACCAACTCTTATGAAGAGGAATAATAACACTTGACTTCCATACGTCAAGAAAATGTTCTCTTTTTAAACTTTCATTGAATATAATAGCCAAGGGTGAAGCAAGCAAGTCTGCGCAATAATTAATAATGCAAGACGAAATAACGTCCGGGCCAGGATAAAAAGATGACTTAAGGAATGATAAAGAACCTTCGACTTCATATACTGATCAAATGTATCAAATGACTTATTGAGGTATTTATATGTATCAGAGTGTACAGCAAGGGAAGAATACGATTTTTGAAAAAAGTCAGCAAAAAAATTACTGATTTCAGTGGGATTGGAAGAATGAGAGCCATTATACCGCATGGCTGTGGGAAATCCTTTAACTTTGCGTTTAATGTCAACAAAAGAAAAACAACTTTTAGGATTGACCAGCAGTTGTCGCTTCATAAATTGAAGATAATTTTTATAGCATACGTTCTTCAAAGTCCAAAATTGACGTTTGACCATAGAACAGCGGACATATTCAGTAACGGACCCACTAAGTTCAAATTTCTTGTATAGTGTACTCTTTTTTTATTACAAATCATAATTAACAGCTCATTAAACCACACAGTCCTCCTATGTAGGTAGCTTCTAGGTTTGATATAGACCGACGCAGAGATCGTAATGGAAAGTGTACGGTATAGTGTTAGCAGTTACTTATCCATATCACCGTAGTCCAGATTCCAGTCGGAGTCAGACAGAAGGTTTCTAAGTTGAAGTTAGGTTTCTAAATATCAGAGACCTATTAATAGGTCGTAGTGGTGCAATCATTTGGACAACCTTCAAAAGTGATAGATAGCGTAAGATGATATTTATCCTCAGAGCAAACAAAGGGTTGAGCACGAAAAACGCCCAAAAACTTGTCGCTAGAAAAGACCAAGTCTAAAAGATTTCCATCCACATTTTGGACCAGATTAAACTGAAAGATCCCCAATTCGCAAATTCAATCAAAGAACTTCGTAAATTATTTTGAATAAGAAAGTGGTTTACAGTAGCCACAATCTTTATTCCAATTCCACGAAGAACGGGACAGGTTGAAATCCAGTAATACTAACAGCTTATCGTTCCAATGAAGTCGCAAGACTATGCTGTCAACACGATGAAGGTGTTCCAAATATATTAAAAGATCGGACGAAGGTGGTATAAGAAGGGTAGGGACACAGAGTGTAAAAAAGTTAAGTCTTATCTTAATAGCTAAAAATTCAGCGTCTCCAGCCCATGTTGATTCAACTATGCTAGACGGCATATGGTTTTGTATTGCTATTAGTACCCCTCCGCCAGCTTTAGACCATCTGTCTTTTCTATAAACTTGATAACTACGATCTAAGAGTTCCATATCACAGATCCCTGGTTTTAGTCAGATTTTGCTGAAAACCAAGATTTTACAGTAGCTTCAAAAAGATCTAACTAGAGTACCTCGTAGCTTTCTATTGAGATCTCTTACATTCCGATTGAGTAAAGAGAAGTTTACCTTCAAGAGAGTTAGGTTTTGAAGCAGACTGAATGTGCGGCTTTGGAATTTTTCGCACTTTTCGGCGTATAAATTCCTTTCTCAATAACATCCACAGGCCATAAAGATTTACCGATCAACACGTCAAGGTATTCCGGTGGGATCGTAATTTTAAACGAGGGTGTACTTTGTGATTGTGCATAATTGAACTTCATAACATTACATCTACTTAAATCTAAAGGCGAATATTTACTCCTCAGGGAACGAGTAATGGTATTGACCGTAGTATCTGGAGCAGTTCTAGAAAAGAATATTGATTTGCGAGATGGGACTATCACCAATTTACAACTCGAAACATTTGCTAGAAATGATGCCGGCGAATCTAACAAAAGCGCAGAATGCTGTACCGTTACTGGAGACCCAGATTCTCGAACAAGGGACAGATGTTTCCTATTTGAAAGCGGGGTAGGACTTTCGACATCCCAGCAGCAGTTAAGGATGAGACAGTATCAGCGTCATTAGATTCATCCACCCTCACTAGAGATGCAGCGTGGCTAACTGTGGCTGTCTTCACCGCAAGATCAATAACGCCTTCATCTCCGATACTAGAGCGACCCTGGTGTTAGATCTGTTAGAAACCCCTGCAGAAATTGTTACAGTGCTCTTTACTACCTCAGCATTACTACATCTTGGAGAACTGGGCAATAAGACTAACTTCTTATTCTTTGGTTGGGCCAACTCCCTTGTTTTGTAGGAAACCATTTCACCTACGGCTGAATTGGGTTAGGAAAAATCGACTAAGTCAACTGATAACAGATCAGTAGTGGGCATCGAAGTTTGCACATCAACCAGTGATTGTCCGGAAACCACACTGGGAATATTGATCTTAACCGGCCCCACAGGGGACGGACGACATGCCACAGTGCATGTAACACATTTTTTGGAAAGTCGAGGTGAACTGGAGTTCTCTAAAAACTCACATGCGTTTAACATATCATGGCATATCTTTAATTTAGCCTTAAGAACTTCTAACATTTTCTTGGCTTCAAGAAAGCCCAATTTTGTGTGCGTAAACAATCTGTAGAAATCATTCCCCAACAGTATTCGCTACCCTGCCAGTAAGTCCAGCGCAGGCTGCCCAAAACGTTCACACAGCCAACACGTTATGTAACGGTCAGACCCAGACCCACTTTTTGCCAGACAATTCATGCTGTCAGCCATTTCTTGTGTTAATTTTTTCTGCGTGTAAATTATATATGTTCTTAGTTACAGCCAGAAAAAGCAAGCTTTACAAACCATAAATTTATCGATAGTCACCACTAATTTTGTTCCGCGCTGTTCCGCCGTTTGTTAGGTAGTGATGTCAACTTCACTGCCGATTAAACAATTAAATATAGACAGCATTAGGCCTCCAAATTACACAGAATAGCTTTGCGTAGAAAGTCACTAGCCGCCACTTTCTTTTGTGTATTACCACTCATCTTTTTGGCACAATTACCATATCGCCAAGTAGAAACAACACCAACAAGGAGCAACTAGAGAAACAACAACACCAAGCAGCAACTACAGCTAAGTTTATTTTATAGCCTAGTTAAATAAATAAATAAAAAAATATATATAAAGTAAAATAAAAAAAATGTTTATTTAAATTTATCATATATGGAAAGGAAGTGGTGAAAGGAAGGGGGACACCCGGTTAAACCAGAATGTATGGAACAGGACTTAGACCGACGGACAGGCCGGACATGACGGACGGACAATAGTTTAACCAACATTGTGACGTTTAACCGATTCAAATTTCCTTTTTTTTAGGTTTAATTCTATAGTGAGTGGCAACTAGGCTGGCCGTGGCGAAAAAAATAATGCCCAGGTCCTGACACCACAAGGTTCAAGTTTCCGGATTAAATCTTGAAACGTTTCTTACATGGCCGATTTGGGAAACCATCAACATTATTTTCCTATGCGCCACAAAATAAAGCAGAAAATATGGTACCTAAAATGCATTAACTGACTGCAATATTTCCTTTGTTTCTATGTCCCCAACCGAAGGATGGGAATATATTCGTTTGTTATTTTGTTTACAATACCTAAAAGGAAGCTTCAGAGATCCCATATGTGTGTTCTTATGAAAATCATAAGGAAGGAATTCCCTTTTTCTATTTCACCTTACGATGTAATAAAATAGAGAACACTGGCTGTTATTTCAAAAGATTGACACAAATTCTCGCGAAATTGAACTGACAAAAGAATCAATACACTGTGCTAGAAAATCCAGCAGTCAGGGATTAACAAGCATAGCAGAAAGAGATGTAGTACTAGTGATGTTCGCAACGTTTGTAAGCAGAGGATTGAGTTAAGAGAAGCTAGTTGAATATTGATATTCGAAAAAACCAACCCTTAAAGAAGTAAATTCCTTTAAATTGTCAACACTATTTATAGTGTAAATAAAATATACCCTGTTCACAATCTAGTGTAATGGACTTTAAAGAAAAATACAAAAAAAACATTTTGCTACAAATGGTTTCAAAGGCGAGATCGTGAAAAGCAAGAGAAATTTTGAATTTTGGAGTTAGGAAAAAGAAACCTCCGTACTACAAGTAGTAAGCCTAAATTAAAAGAAAACAAAAAAGTAGGTGAATAACTAGAAAAGGATGGAAAGGATGATTCTGTATTTTTATTCCAATGCAAGGGCGACGAAAAGGAACACAGAGGTAAGGCTGAGAGTAAAAACAGGGCGAAGAAAAAGATGATACAAGCATGATACTTGTTGGTACAATGCGGCAAATAATGCAGAAAATGACGTCAAAAATAGAGGGAATCATCTACCAACGATTAATGACTTCAAAAATTGACACCAGAAATTGACGAAAAACATTAAGTTCAAAATTTTCCAAGGCAGCACATATGTGAAGTATCCGTGCAATTTCAAAGCAAACTTCTACCTCTTTAAGGCAGGATCGATATTGTAGTAAAAGAATTTTATGCTAAAATGAATATTCTGGAAGAAAAAGTCAAGGTAAGAAAAGAGGAAGACACAGCTGGCTTACGAAGTCAAATAAGGTCGTTAAAAGGAAAAAATTTCCAAGCTACAAGTTCATAGCATACCCTCTACCACTAAATTAAAAACACCCTTATCCAATGGCACTTACAGCTTTAGTACATTCGAACTATAATTTGACGTTGCGGCAAGAACAAATGCATTGGATCAGGAAGGCAAAGTCTTCGCGTTGATAACATCTTTAAAAAAAAAAGCGGCGGAGGTCACCCAAATAACTCTGGAAGCAAGAAGAAAAGATTTAGGCCCTGAAATAAATGCTTTGAAAAAGAACTATGGCAGCAAGCACATGTGGGCAGTAAGCCAATTACAATTGGCTACGCTCTTCCTGGGCAAACCGAGACCATCCAAGTCCATACACGCCTGGTCAACTTAACATATGATGTCGTGCCCTAAACCGTGCTAGAAGAGCTAAAAATTTACGCATTCCTAAAAGGGCTCCGTCACGAAGAGACGAAGAAAGCTGGATGGACAATATAAAGAATCACCTCTTGAAAAATTTTCAGATTTGTAGTTACGCACGAAGCCAATGTGCTGCGCAAGTCTATATAGGTACAATGCTACTTATCTAACAAACAAATAATTTCATTAAGCCGCTACAAAGGTCATGATGCTGTAACCTAAGGAAACATTAACAAAAATCGGCTGCATAGCTGTTGTTACGATTGGTGTTGACAATAGCTAACGATGATGCAATATCCTAAAATCTCACAAGTTTCTTTTTGTCTCATATATGTATTTCTTTTTATTTAATGTATTGAATTAATACATGAACATACAGCAAATAAAATTAATTGAAACAAGTTTTACTTTATTAATATATTTGCGTATTTCATGTTCCTTCTTTTTTTTTTAAAAAAAAAAAAAGTTTTTGGAATAAGATGATATTTGATATATTTGTCCATTTTATGTTGGGAGTCCTTGTCACACAAACTATTATTTGAGGCACCCTTATAGGAAAAAAACAACATTATGCTTCACTCGTTTATTTCATGGAAAATACTACTTAACATTCCTGTAAACTAAAGCATCGCACCTGCAATTTAAAATAGTGATATCCTCAAATAAACACAACAATAAACAAGAGAAACACCAATATTAAAAATGCGTTATATCACCCAAAAGATGGTTCCATAAAATCAATCATTACACTTAAGGCTACAATTTAGAAACGACAATCAAAATACTACAATTTAAATATGCAGACACAAACTTAGGTAAAAGGTTCGTCCGCGTGTGTAATGCTGTGTACATATAGATATTATAAGGCAAGTGTTGTCCATTTTAAATGTCAATAATTGACGTGTTCTCAAAAACACCACATAAAATTGCGGAGAAAAAGGGAAATTACGTCTCAGCTACGTAAAGACAACATAAAATACCATGATTTTTGAACGGATCCGGAATATATAGTCTAGAATTAAGGCTAACTAAGAAAACCTTTAGTAAACCCATATATATAAGCACATATTTATATACACAACCTTGTTGGCAGTATTCATAATGCCTTGAGTTTAGTCTTCTTCTGAAAAGTCATTACAGCTTTATGAACCGGTAATTAAATATTCACACTCTTGGTTAAGTTACGCTGTGTCACATAAGTCCAAAAGCTCTTATTCTTGCTCTACGCCAGAAATAAAAAAAATTTCAAAATAAAAGGTGTTCTTAACAGGAGAAGAATGTTACTTATTTCCAAATTCTAAATTATTTGAGAATGAATTGAAAAACATGATTTGAAAATAAGTGAAATATTTAAAGAAATACGGTATGCGATGTTTTTACTATAAGAAAGATAAAAACGCTGCAAAAATTTGCGAGAATTTTGTGGAATGAACGGTGAAAATTCTGTGAGTGAATGAATTACCCAGAAGCGGTTTGCTCGATTCCATTCCGAAAATTTTGATGTCAAATATGTACCTTGCTCTGATCGGTAAGTCCCTGAAAAAGTTGATTAAATTTTGCAACAGGTGGAGCAAGACCGGCATGCAAACTGTCAGGAAATAGCGCAGGCAGCAAACGTCAATCTTAAGACAGTTGGGAATCATTTGAAAAGAGCAGACTACAAAAAGAAGCTCAAATATGTATCAAAAAATCCTGCAGACATAGCATATCACTGAATATATATAAGTTGTCTTTCCACCACGACGTAGAATTAAAAATTAACAAATAAGAAAATTATATTCGACTGTGCCTGCTCTTTATATCCACCACTTTTATTTTCAAAAAAGGACGAAAAAACTAAATTTAGATGCTTTATAATATTGGGTAAGCGTGACAGGTTATTTTCATTTTTATAAAAATTTTTATTGGGTAGCGAGCAAAACACCTAGGAAGCAGAGGTGTTTTAACTTATAATATACTTATATTATACTGCGTCTTTTGACCGATTTGGACCATTTTCGATGCCTATGAAGGTGAAAGAACATTCAATGTTTTTGTTAAATTTGATTCAGAAATATTAATTTTTGTGATGGGGAAAATGGTTACCAAAGGCATTACGCAAATAACCAGGCCGACAGATGATCAGACGGACGGACGAATATGCCTAGACGGATCCCGAATTTGGAAGTCATCAAGAATGTATACTTTTTATGGGACCTCCAAAGCTGCTTTTTAATGTTATAAACGTTTAAAAAAAAATTAAACTTCAATATCCTATTACCGAGTAGGCATAGTCGATCTTTTTAACGTTTGTGCCGATACTACAGGATAGTATACGCAATATATGTGGAAATTTTGTGTTATAATTTATGAGAAAGGAAGACAAACCCAACTTTTTTTTTGGTTAAAAACAGAAGTGTTCGCAATCAACATTCTAATGATTTGGCCCATTTTCAATATCAACCTGCGTGCAACAACTTTCAGTGCAATTTTTATCTGCCCAATTTGCAACTGATATCTTCATTTTTTCGTCCACAAACGGACATACACGCATACGGACAGATGGACATACTTAAATCTATTCTAAATTGGATGCTGATCAAGAATATGTATACTTTATGAGGTCTCTCAAGTTTCCTTCTGGACATTCCAAACAAAATAGTAAAATGAATATACTCCTCACCTTCGGTTCTGAGTATAAAAAAGAAAAAGTGCATTAAATTGGATTTTGCTTTGAAAAGAAAAAAAGCAACAGGAAAATATTTGAATATAAAAACAGCAGATGCTTACGCTCCTGAGGACTTTTGTTGGTTTATGTGGTTCAACACATTAAAATTAAAGTGACTGACAACTGCAGAAACAAGTCTTCTCACAATCGGATGGCATTTCAGCGTCATTAGAACGTTTTTGAGTCTATGCGTAACTAAGCAAAACAGTTCTTCCCGCAAGTGTCATAAAAAATTAATAAATAACCATCTAAGTAATTACTATAAGGTTCTATCGTTATGTCGGTCGGTTCATCATTCTTTTTTTATTCGCATTTATGTTTTGAATATTCATTAAGCCACTTTATTGCTAACACTGGGATGAAAAAAACTTTGTGGTTTAGCATAGCGAAGCTTGTTGTTTTTGTCTGATTATAGTATATTTCTTGATGATTCTTTTCAAGAGTTTTTTCGCATATTTTTGGTTTTTAATGTTTTGAGTACAGTGCTTTATGCTATTGCAAATGTGCTTACCAACTATAATTATATATCAATGAGCTAGCAAAAAGCCCCTGTACGTAAATCTTTGTTTACGGTTAAACACTTACAGAAATGTGTTAATAAAATTAAAAATGCAAATAAATCAATAAAAACAAAAAACAAAGACTAGGTTAAGAAGAAAGAAGAAAAAGAATGAAAGAAGTCACTGAAGAGAGTTTGTCTTGATATTTTTAAAAGCGCAAAATTTTCGATCTTACTTTCACCGCCTTAACGACTTTTTCTTCAATGATCAAATTAATTGAATATATATTTGATTACTCCTCTTCCCTGTCCACCTATATCATATCTCTTACTTTTTTTGAGTTGTTTTACGCACCACTTTTAAGAGAAAAAAAAATTCGTCTTATTTTTTCTACGTACTGTCGTCAAAAAACAGACAAATCACTAAAAAATTATAATTGCGTTTGTTTTTTTCTTGAACTACGAAATGAAACCTTAGAGCATCAAACAATCTTAATCTTTTGCTTGCGAAAGTCCAAACCAGAATATTTTCGAAAATCATTTAAATCAGTTTAAAAATGATTCAATTATTAATAAATGACAAAAAAATACATATGTAGGTTTGACTGAATAGATTACATCTTCCTGTATATATATATTTGAAAGCAAAATCGTAAAAGGATCCATTCACTCGATATCGTATCCTACATATCGCATATACCTTAAATCACATTCTTGTTTGATTATTTGACACTTTGTATATAATTGTTCATTATATAAAATAAAAATTATATTTGCATGCTGCGCGTTACATATGCCACATACACAACTTCCGGCAGTTGAAAGAGAGCTTTTAGATTTAAACTAGGAATTTTACAATTTTGAGAGAAACAGAACGATTTTGATATTTACACGGTACATACTCCATGCGAAGACTTGACGAATCTAATATAACTCGTGCTGGATATTATAAAATGAAGGAGTTTTATTGTGTACGATTACTAGCTTGCACATACTATTAAGGTGCCGAGTCGATAGAGTAGGTGAAAATATCAACAAAGGTCGTAATGATCTGAATTACCGACTAAATTTATTTCCAGATATATGAATATTAAAATGAAATAATATAAAATAAATATTCTCTGTTAGTAATTTTTTTTACTGAAATTTAACGACTTTTTCTTTTCAAGCTAATGCCCGAGGCAACAATGTCCATGTGAAAATAACCTCTTGATATATGTCTTGGCAAATAAGTTAGCGCTAGTATTTTATTTATATACATTACAGACATGTAAAGAAAAAAATTGAACTGTTCACGCAAAAAAGCTAAATAAGCTAGAAACATATATGTATATGGTAAAACCGTACTACTGCACAGAGCAACTTCGAATTTACAAATTAAAAACAAAAAAAAAACAAGTTTGTTTTAAATCTTAATGCCAGAAATTACGATACCAACAACAACAATAACAAACTCTCAGTAGTCGAAAGAATGACTTTTTAAGAGTTGTTTTCTTTTTTATTAATACCATGATTTATGATATCGCCTGTACTTTTGCATTTCTGCAATTTATTGATGAAGATTTAAACGCTCATACGCACTCATCGCTCTTTCCATCATTATTATCAATAAAATAATAAAAGCATTAATATTATCATCACAATTGTATACTGTAAAGGATGTACAGGTATGTGCACATAGGCGGTTATGAGCGACCCCGTTACTGATCTGTTGTATAAGCAAAGAAAAAAGAAAGAAAGAGCGAGACGGAGAGAGAGATAAAAATGCAGAGAGTTCATAAGCGGCGGATGGTAGGCTGCTTTGCGCAATAACGTTAGTGTTGTGTTTAAGGGACGCAGCCCATCAACAACTGCTGTGCTAAATTATCACAATGGGTGCTGTATGTTGTTGTTATTTCTGTTCTTTGCTATTGCTATTGTTATAGTAGTTGTTATTATTGTTGTTGGTGCAGCAATCGTTGCATCTTCATTCTTCTTTTTCATTGTAATTTGGCAAGTAACAGATGTTTCTCGCTAGAAAGCTTAACCTGCACATACATGAATAAGTATGTGCAAATGAATATTCATGCAGCACGTTGTTAGGATTTTCGATCCGTGCTGTATGTGCATAAATTTATAAATAAAGAACGGTAAGTTTTGGTAGTAAATTTGCACTTTCTAAAAGTACGTTATGTACTTGTGTATCTACAAAATATATGCATACATGTACGTTTGTATACAAGTGTAATGTAAAAGAAATATTAGCTTGGGGAAAAAGAAATCCATTATTTTTTCGGTAGATGGCTACACTGGTAGATTTCTCGTAAAGTATCGATCAAACAATTTCAGATTTATGCTCGTTGGAAAGGTGACATTTCGCAGTAAAAAAAATTCTTGTATTGTTTTTTGTATAGTGCATTCAGTTGTGAGTTACAGCGTGTTAAAAATGGAAGTGAACAAAGAGAAAATTCGGTACATTTTACAGTTTTTCTTTGACAAAGGCGAAAATGCAAGCCAGGCGGCTACAATTGTGAATGGTGTTTATGGTTCCGATACTGTAACAGCCAATTATGTGCAATTTTGGTTTCGTAGATTCCGTTCAGGAATTTTTGATGTTAAAGATGCACCTCGCACAGGTAGGCCGGTCGTCGAAAATGTCGATAAAATCGGAGAAATGATCGAAGTTGACCGGCATGTTAGCAGTCGTAACATCGCCCAGGAGCTAAAAATCGACCATAAAACAGTTTTAAACCATTTACACAAAGCTGGATTCAAAAAGAAGCTCGATGTTTGGGTCCCACACTAATTAACAGAAAAAAACCTGATGGATCGAATTTCCATCTGCGAAGCCTTGGCCAAACGGAATGAGATAGACTCATTTCTTAAACGGATAGTGACTGGAGATGAAAAATGGATCACATACGATAACCCTGTGTGAAAACGATCGTGGTCAAAGAGCGGTGAAGCACCTCAAACGGTGGTCAAACCAGGACTAACGGCCAGGAAGGTTTTGCTATGCATTTGGTGGGACTGGAAGGGGATTATTTATTATGAGTTGCTTCCATATGGCCAAACGCTAAATTCTGATCTCTACTGTCAACAACTGGACTGTTTGAAGATAGCGATTGACCAGAAACGGCCAGAATTGGCCAACAGGAGAGGTGTCGTGTTCCACCAGGACAACGATAGGCCACACACATCTACAGTGACTCGCCAGAAACTTCGGGAGCTTGGTTGGGAAATTTTAATGCATCCGCCATACAGTCCGGACTTGGCACCAAGCGATTATCATCTTTTTCTTGCATTGCAAAATTTCTTTAATGATAAAAAATTGGAATCTAGGGAGGATTGTGAAAATCGACTACTAGAGTTTTTTGCAAATAGAGACCACGACTTCTATGAGAGAGGCATTTTGAAGTTACCTTTAAAATGGCAACAAATCATATAACAAAACGGTGCATATTTGACCCAAATCGGACAATCCGAAGCATGTTATATAAAGTCCTGAAGTTCATATAAAAATAATGCATTTCTTTTTCCCCAAATTAATATGTATTAAAATTTTGTTAGTTAGCTCCTTTCTTTGGAGGCACTTTTCTTCTCTCCTTTTCTTTTATTCAGAATTCAGACATTATCGGTTAAAACACTAAGGTGTAGCATTCAGCAGAGATTTATTCGACATACATATGTTTTTAGGAGTAATTGGGGGAAGCCCACGGTGTGCAATACAGTTGAAAAAAAAGAAAATGAAAAAAGTTGGAATGAAAAAAAAATAAAATAGTTGTGGTGCCGTTTTCAAAAAACATGTTTCGAGAAAAACGTTTTTAAAGAATTTAGATATGTCAAAAAATTATGTGACATGTTATTTTTTTAAAATAAGTTTTCTATAATTTTTTCCATTAGTAGGCAATCTCAGCATCTTAAAACTGCACTTTCACGATAAAATATTTCTCCTCATTCTCTTTCTTCTCTAATTATACCTCTTTTGTCGCATAAGTCAAAGGAAGAATCGCATGTTTTACACTTTGCGCGAAACGAAATTGCATTGATCCTTTCGATGTACTGACAATACCTACATGAATTGCATGGTTTGATTTTTTAATCTTTTCATCGCCTGATAGTTTTTCAACTACTTCATGGTGATGTTCAAAATATATTTCTATTCTAAAAACCGTTGACAACAAGACCAACCTAACAACCTACCGAAAAAGTATACACATCGATATCCTACCGCCGGTATTTTAGGAACATATACGCTCGCAGTAGTATGATATTCAACGTCTGAATAATGCCATCGTAAGTATTGATTCTCCTAGAACAACAAACCACCTTGCGCAGTGTTATCGATGTCAGCAGATTGGTCACACCAAAATACTTGGTCATACGCAAACAGACAAATTACATTACATGTGGATCACTAAACCATTGGCTGCGCAAAGCACAATGCACACCCCCCGTCTCCTCTCCCCCTCCCTCTCTTCTCCCTCTCTCTCCTCCCCCTCCCTCTGACCACTCCCTTGATGTATTTACTGCTTGCAAGAGTATCTAGGAAACTGCACAGAGCGCATTGTATGTAGACAGATGTTAAAACAGGAAATAACCGATCCATTTTAAATAACGAGGATTATCCTTCTGTGAACCAAAACTCTAGACTAAATTTATAATCTTATTCTGAGCAACCTAATTGACGCATCATGTTTATGTAAAGTAAAATGTTAAACCCACATTATGTGTGTTCGTCTCGTTTTCGTATTCCGACGTAAAATCAGATCTGCGAAGAGTTTAAAAGAATCCTTTTAAATCTGTGATATACTCTTCACCAAGTCAGTGTGTATTTGCTATAGTAATAAAGTAAATTAAAAAGAGAAAGACATTTGAAAAAATATAAAACAAAAGCGTGTGCTAGTCAATTCTATTAGATTTTTGAAACAGTTGAGAGATAAGAACGACTCGTTCGAACATAAGGATTCGCTCTTCAAATAATTTTTAGATTCCGTACGATCTCGCAATGAAATATTACGAATGGACTTTTTGAACAATTTGACATAAAAGGTACAATCGGAGCAAATGATTGTACTCACATTATATAGCCAAGAACGAATGATCCTGGAACACCTGCACAACTTTATATGAATAGAAAAAAGTATTACAGTTTAAATGTTGAAGCTATATATTAATTAAAGTCAAAAGTGCATGTGTTTGCCGTGTTTAAAAGGTTGTGATCATGAACTTAGACTTTTGCATACCAATGCGAAGTTCCTGAGATCCTGCGATGATTCAGGATAACCTAAAATATCGGCACTAATTTGGTGCGAATATACAATATGTACAGTCGCAACAAGTGACTATTGGGAGATTCAGGTTATTGCTAGAATCCCAGTTTCTGACATCCGTAACCGAACCAATCAATTTGAAGGAAAAGAAATTCAATAAATTTCATATTGGAGTTTTGAGAGAGCATTTGGTCTCTTGAAATCGAAATTCAGAAATTTGTTCAAGGGAAGAATGTTGCACTATAAGCACAAAAATTCAGATTGTGTAATTCATGCGCGCCGAATTTTACATGACATTTTAAAAAAAATTATCAATGCTAAAATAGATAGAAGAAACCGATTGCTTTCACGAGACTGCCATCACCAGCATTCCAATGGATTTCCAAAAGAAAGGAAAAAAGTAGAACAAATTATAAAGATACATTGAAATTTTGTGTATAACAAAATACGTATTTCACTGCAGAAGAGCTTGTTGTTTTGTAATTCCCGGCGTTTTTAATAAAAGATATAAAATGTTGCAACTGCTCTGGGGTGCCCCTTTATATTTTTTTTTTTGACAATCTATACATAAATAATATGATACACTAATTAGTTAATATATTTTATTTGTTTATTGTTAATATATTTTATTATTATATTTAAATGATAAATAAAAAACTTACGTCTAATTTGCTCCATTTTGTAACGCCAACTACTTCTTCCTTTTAGACATTTGAATCTGTAATGTTAGCATAAACTAGCAGCCCTGTTTTAGTGTAATATTGAGATTGGAGAGTTTTGTTATTAGATTTGTGATAGAAAAGAAAATTTGAGAGTTTCTCTCAAATTAGGTCGCTGGCAAACATAGTCACAGATGTAACAATACTCATAGATGTAAAATACCAGAATAGGGCTTTTAAATCAAAATCAAAATGATACTTCTTCATTTTGATGCTTTACGAAATACGTACCACAACGTGTTGAAACATTGAAAACTTAATGTAATGTCAAATAGGATTGCCTAATGAGCTGATAAGCAAAATGAAACGACAAAAGGTTTTCCAACCTTCCCTAAAAAATTGAGTTCAATCATTCATTTTAATTTGTAAATAATTAATACTGTTAAATTTAAAAACAAAGTAGTTCTCAATATGTTTCATATGCTTTCTTTTGTCTCTATTTTGTGGGGGTCTCATAAGAGTGCTGCAATAAAAGTTATTATTTACTTTATAAGATTTGCTTACTATTCTTTGTGGATAGATTGTAAGTAAAATAAATTAAACTAACTATTCTTTTTAAATCTTTGCGATCCAGGGTATATTAATTTGCGCAGATGTATGCAGCGCTCGGAAAGCCTTAAGATAGACTCACCTTTCATCATACCAGTCGATCTAAGCTTGTCTGCCGGTCCGTCCGTCTGATATATTTTCATAAATTTTTGTTTTCAACCTACCGTTCGCAATATTCGAGATATTTTGACGAAATTCGGTTTCGGCCCAATTATATATTATATAATGCTCCATTTGGGAAGAGTCTTTGTAAGAAAAAAAAAATGCGATTTTTAATATTTTTTCACAAAAATCGTCAGAAACTACTGTTTTGATCTATAAACCAAATGCAAAAATTTGCATCGAAGTACACCATTTTTGAATCATCTTTCATATAATCGATCTTATAAAAACCAAGTCTTCTTATTGTAAAAAGGCCTAAATTTTAGTATTTTATAATGAGAATGAGCCCCGAATAGTGATTTGACATAAAGATTAGCCAGATACTGGATTTGGACCATATTAGCCTACTTTTTCGGCCTATCATGAAAGTAAGCTTTTTAACAGAAAGATCTGGTCCTTGATCTTTTATGATGAAAATTGATCCCTAATATTATAGTAATTTAAGATAGAAATTAGTTGTACTAATTTTGGGTCACGCAGATCTATCTCTTGGATCGCGCCACATAGAAGGGGTCTACTGAAAAGTGAGCCTATAGATAATAACAAAATCTAGTTTTCAGCCACTTATGACAGAAATAGTTAAGGAATAAGTTCTTTCTATGAAAAGTGAAGTTGATAACTCGTTTCAGAAAAGTGATCACCAGATCGTATTCCTGGACATTAGGGACATACAATGCAGGAATGGCAGACGACCCGAAAACACGGCTCCGACGAGAACATATGTAACGTATTTCTAGAGATGTATGATATTGGAGAAGAAACAGCAAGCCAGCTCGTTTAAAGCGTGAACGACTTCCTGACTGAAGTATGTGCTGCAGCTGTGCCAAGAAGAAATACCAGCAAAATAAAAAATCCATGCTACTGGTGGAATGAAGAGCTAGGCTCGCCCAGAAAGACTGCTCGAAGTCCAGAAGAAAAGTACAATGGCCCAGTAACAAAAGCAACAAACAGAAGGGATCCAATAATATAAATGAGGAAGCTAACATTAATTCATGGCATACAAAGTCGTCCTAAAGAAAATGAAAGGGCACATGTCATCGCAAATTACTTGGCCGCTCCGAAAAATAGTGGGGTCACTCTTCCCACAGTCAGCACTCTATGTGGTTGTAGAATTCTACGGTACAAGGAATGAGCCAATACCAGCAGTTACATCGGAGGAGCTGCTGACGGCCTGCAAAAATGTTAGGGATAGGAAAGCTCTGAGGAGGAATTTCAGCATAGTTTTCGAATGATTTCGAAGTCCTCGGTGGAATCAACTTGTGTCACCAACGGCATTCCAGAGAGCTGTGGCAAGAATAGAGCAGCCCTGTTGAGTGCCGATCGGATTTATATTAGATTGTTTCATCTTGATAATTCGGCTTGTTGCGACAACGATTTTCTTTATTCTAAAATAGGTTTGTATATATTTCTTATAACTAAAATAACAATAAAAAACAATAATAACACACAAAAAAATTAAAAGAATACAAAAACATTGAAAAATGCCAATTTTATATATTAAGTACATAAAGAAATGCGGAAACCAAAAATCAGCAAAATTAAAATTTGCGAAATTCGAATATTGTACTGATTTAAATATTGCTATTGAATATTGTACTGATGTAAATATTAAGCTGACAGACATGTTTAAAAATAATTTTAATTTGTAAGTTTTTTTTGTTGAGTGTATGTATATTACAAGACTTTTGAGCGGAAAACTTTGACTGAGCAGATTGTAATTTACCACATACAGCATAAGCATGTAATATACTGAGCAAACTCTTTTTAAGTACTTCTTTATTTTGGTATCAATTTTCATTTTAGTAGACCTAGCATAAGCACTTATGTTAAGTTTCTTATTTCTCTTTTTCATTAGCGTAAGCATTTATTTTAAATTTCTTTTTTTTATTTCTTTCATTAGCGTAAGCGTTTGTTTTAAGTTTCTTTTTTAAAAACTATATAAACCAAATCGTTGGAAATAAAAAGAATTTTTTCTGCTTGAAACTAGATTGGAGAACACTTAATTTTTGGTTGCTACTAGTTTTATTTTCTTATCATCATTAACCGAGTGCTCCGCAAATTTCGTGAAACTCAATTTGCGCCTTGCGCCTTGCGCGAATGGTTAGGTAAAGAAAACCTAATAAAACAATAGTATCATTTCTTAACAAGATAGATCATATTACGAACCCTGTCTGCTATGTCAACGACTTTCTTCTTGAGAAATACCGTAAGGTTAATCGAAATGAGATCAAGTGGTGGACACCTGGTCTTTTTGTAAAGCGACGTGCCGTCCGCTGCCTCAGGAGGCAGTTTCAACGTGCGAGAACATTCAATAGTATATAGTAGAGATATTCCCCCGCTGAGAATTTCGTGCAGGCAATGCTTGAATGAATATAAGCGCATTCTTATAGAGGCCAAGAAAGGTGACTGAATGACCTTTCTTTTTCGCAATCGTGATAACCCTTGGGATAAGGCTTAACATAGTGCGAGAGGTAAGAGGCACTTGGAGGCCAGTGGAGGGAACACTGTATTAACCACATTCACGACTTGTCCTAATGAATAGCCTCTTCATGGACGCGATGTGGAGGTTCGCCCTAATATTAGGGCGGTGTCTCCTTTGATACGTTTGCAGTACTATGAAGTTGGCTACGCGATCTTTAGAACTATATCTAAGAGATTACCAGGTATTAATGGAATAATTGACGAATTGACGAATACTTCGTAGATTTATTTGACATATTGTCAATATCTGACGGATGCTTACTTTCCATAGCAATGGGAAGATGTCCTCTTGAAGTCGCCTGGTAAGCAAGGAGCGATCTTTAATCTTAACGTGGCACCAGCATCCTTAAAATGCTTACAAATGAACTGGAAAGGATAATGGTAGAAAGGATTTTGGAGTTCTCAATTTTAGTTTGTCTTATAGGCAATTCGGGTTCCGTGGGGAACGCTGTGCCGATGACGCCCGGATGCATGTTCAATCATGTCAGCTCATTTCGGGATAAGTATCTATCGACTTTAAGTGTGCGTTTCACCATCTGAATTGGGATAATATAATTTCAAAACTGGTAGAGACGAGCTGCCCGGAAGTAAATCTCTGGGCTAGTTACTTTACTCATAGCCTCGCGTGCGGTGCCTGCACGAACGGCGATGCTTATAGGGATGTCGTAAGAAGTTAACCTCAAGGGCGAGTAAAAAGCAAGTGCAGAGAAGAAGGCGACATTTGTAATCTTTTCGTATATTCCGATGACTTGCTTGTTAAAGGTCCATCACAACACCTACTGCAGAGAGGTAGTAGAAAGTTGGTCTATTGTTGAACGTAACAACCTCTTGAGCAGTCAGCGGGATATATAATGACGGGATAAATAATGCGAAAGTAGGGAGATTAAATTTCAGGAAACGCAGCATGCTGCTAAAGAAACATGTACTCGTCTTAGGCTACGGCGATGGGATAATAATTTAAATGGAAGGGCCACTTTTCAGTTCATCCGCGATCCCCTGTTTGTAGAAAACTACCTAAATTTTCGCTTTAGCCTTCATCTGAGTTTTTCGCTTCCATGCCACCGGTCTTTCAATGCATTTTTGTATTGTAGAGTCCTTTCTGAAACGAGGGCTTGCCTATTCGGAAATCCGTTAGAAGATTGGCAGCATATATTGGTACAATGCCCCATGTACTCTACCTTTTGAAATTTGGAGGCAATCGGTATAAAATAGAGGGATGGTGATTTTGACGTCAGTCTGACTCTCTCTACTTCTGAGGCTGTGGTAGTGCTGGGTGCGTTTGCATACCGGGCTATTGTTAGGCGGCGAGGCGAGGTTTGGCCAACCCCTTTTGATCCTTCTTGTCGGTATACTCCTACGTATTAGATGGTAAGTCATAGACTAACTTGGGTGTTAAGCCAGAGGCTTTCCTCTTCTAGTATGGTGATGAAGTTTCCACGTTTTTATACATTGCCATTGTTGATACTCGGTTTTTGCCCTCCTCTATTTTCCAATAGTGCCGTTTTCTATATTAAATGAAAAAGATTGTGTGCTCCGCCCAGTGATAATGCAAATAATGTTTTCTTTTTACGATAGTTTAGTCTACTGTATTAATATCTCACCACAAAGTCAGGTCATATGGTACAAGCCTTTCTTCACCGCATTTTTTTTATATTTGGTACCAGGGGAGCCAGGAGCCCTCGAAGTACTCATCTGCATTTGCTTCGATCTGACAACGGGAAGGTCCCATTGCGGGAGTTTCGTCTCATAGCGCTTCTCGGTCCCGCACGAGAGGGATAACGGGACCGAGATATGAATTCTTGGCCCACATTTGTGGCACATCATGTACAATGGTATACTGAATCTATACATCTATCTATCTATCCTGGCGGTGCATCGATTATCGGCTTTACTGGAGGTTAATGCGATACTAAAGGCCTGTCTGGAATAAAAGGGGCTAGAACTAACCGAGTAAAAGGCAGAAGCAAGGTTAGTAATCAGCCGAAAAGATGTGGACACCTGTGGAGTACGATTTGGGGAACATATTATACATTGATTGTCTGCGCTCAAATACGGTAGGTTTGGTATGTAAGTGCCATGGATGGTGAATCGTGTATACTACTGGTACGGGCTAGTAGTATCTTTGGAAAATTCCTCGCTCCAGGTCGCGTAGCAAAAAAAGAAAAAATACGCGCGCACTCAGGTACACTTAGATTTCGGTAGAGTAAAGAGACTATCAAAACGATTTGACGGCTAGGAAAGTAAAAAGGGCGCGAAATTTGAAAACTGCATACCCGGACGCGCGCAAAGTGTAGACAAAGCCCATAAAAACATAAAATTGATCAAATCTATTCAGAAGAGAAATATTTTGCTAGTTTCTTTTTTCTTTAATTTATGTAATTTCCCATCCTTATTGGGAATTGTTTTGTGTTACCACGCATAATATAAAAAAAGACAAAGGGCAAAAAAGCTTTAAACAATCGCATTTCGGTTGACAAAGCGCGAAAGCCATCGCTCACATAGCCCAGCGCGAAGACAATCCGTTTCAAAGTCGCTTGTGTGCGTAAAGAAAAAATTCACTATTGCTTAAAGTGAACAGATATTCAAAGCCGTACTGTTTAATCTGCATTCACCGACGCGCAAAGGACAATAAGTCTCCAGTTCATTTCTGACCCTGGTACGTGAACGACATGTATACGCATAGTGATCATAACGCGTTAATTACTATTCTGAAAGACAGCCCACTGCGCGCCCAGCAAGCTATCCCGGCCAAACAATTCTCATACGGATGAAAGACAGAGAAAGTAGATGAGAAATTACCAAAAGTGGAAACCCGCCTACTGAATAGAAAGAACTGCCTTTCAGCAAAGCGCAGACTCCAATTAAATCGCAATAGGCCGATTTAAGAGAGGAATATCGAAACGAATGCAAAGCGTTAAAAACAGCGATAAAGGCAAGGAAAAATAAGCACTTTAGGCAATTCTGCGACGACGCGGAGTTAAATATATATGCAACGGAGCAAGAAAAATCGTAATGGCTGAGGTGGAATATATTAATCGAAGGTTACCATCTTCTCTGAAGTTGCTCAGGAAAGTAGTGGTAACGCTGTTTCCGAAAAATGATATACTTGAAATGAGCGCAAACTATGTAACGCCCATGTAAGAAGGACAACATTACGACAAATCAGTTAATACTTTCACGACTTAACATAGACTGCCTTCAAAACTAATTTTTTGCCGATCTCAATTGATCGACTCCCGTTTTTTTGCATCCTTTTGCTTTTGTATTGTTGAAGTAAAACAATGCAAGGACTAACGGTTCACTGCTTCACTAAGAAAATAGTAAAGGGACCACTGCTTCGCATATTTGCTTTTTCGAACAAAAAAAAAACGGACAAAACCACAGACGACCCCAAACTACGTGTACGCTACAATATTTACTGACCGTATGCACCGCGAACAAATTTATTGGGCGTGACTGCATAGACAAATCACTAAGTCTGAAGAAAATAGAATATTCATTTTTCCTAAGGTTTCTTAATTTTTTTTTCTGGACTCCTATGAAAAGAAAAAATTAAAATAATTGCTTCATATATAAAAAGAAATGGCCGCAAAATTGTCATTGGAAAATTAAAACTTATTTTTAAAGAAATATAATTTGTCATATGGATGTGTCTGCGTGCTTGCGTATTTGTGATGTCAACTACAATTAAAAACGTATTCTGCTAGATTACATAATTATACAGCCAATGACATGCCACAGTAATCATTGTGTACACCGTAGCTTACCAGAGCAAAAAACAACGTCATCACTGTTAGCGTGTTCGGGACGACAGCAAACAAACAAGAAGAAATGGAGATGCTGCGGTCGCAGTTCAGTATTCAGAGAAAATGTACTATTCTTAAATCAATCAGGTATTATGTATTTAAATTGTTGGCTATGATAGCTATGTGGCTTCTTTCGACTTATAGCTGCTTGTCATTAATTTGCTTTTACTGAATGACAATTTTGACCAATATTACTACTACTACTACTACCATTACTACTTCTGTTACCACTACAACTCCGCTGCTGCTACTACTACTACTACTGCTACTACTATCACTGTAAATATCATCAGAAGCAATTTATCCAGTTAAGTTGGTTCATTTGTCGTAATATTTTCTTCTAAACTCCAACCAATTTATTTGGTCAGCTTCGTCAGCCAACCGCCACCATAACTACTAGGAAGCAAAAAGGCAGTAAATGCTGTATTCATGTGACCAATTGAAGTATTCGTTAATTGTATAAATCATAGTTACGGTCATTGAGTTCTGCAAAATCGACAATGATCATTCAAAGCATTGAGCATTGAGCTGATAAATATGAACTAACTTCCAAGCACATATACAAATAACAAATAACTAAAAACCAAGAATAAAAAGTTACACCCGTCCGGCACATAGAGCAACAGGTGCAACACCTCATCTTTATTAATAACCAAATGAAGAATACCTGTGCGTTTCTGCATGCGGAAAAGACAAGAAAAAAGAGAGACGATCAGTGTGAGCTAGAAAGAGATAAGCTAAGGCGGTGTTTGCTAATGCGAGCTTATATTGTTGTCTTTGCTGCGTTGAGATTTTATCTTGTTGGGATAGATATACAAAGGAAGAGGTAGTTAACTAGGCTTGCGTTGAAATGAATGATATAAAGGCAACTATTCATTAAAATCATACGTGCGTAATAAAGTATGTCTGCGCAAAATCACATGGGTCGAAAGCATAATGTATGTTAATATCGTTAAAGAGTTGGTGGTGACAAAAAGAAAATATTAGTTTTCATTTTTAATATTGCTTTATTTTAATATTATTTAACATTAAACCCTTAGCTTTAGGATAAGCTCGTACCGAATAATTTTTTAAAATTAGGAAAGACGTAATCTGCACGTGGGGAGTCGCGGAATATTACTCACTTTTCAAAATCTTGCTTTTTGCCACCTTATAATTTTGAGACGCTGAGACCAAAAACAACGGGACTTCGACAAATCAATATCATGCAGTGATTTAATCTGTATTTTATATTTAATTTATCCAGAGAACGAAGGATGATATTCCGCAATTCGCAATCTATCCGTTTATTAAGAAAGAGACCTTTTATAGATTTATGTGCCCAAAATTTTACAGTTTAAAATTGAGCACACATTTATTGATATTGCAGAAAAACCATTGGAAAGCGGTTTTAGGACATTATATTCCACACATGTTATCGAGTGTTATAAGTTTTGACGGATGCATGTAACACTCAGAAGGGCTTAAGACCAACTTTTTATTATGCCGATCGATTTAGAATCATATTCTGAATCGATTTAAGCCAGTCTGCCCGTCTGTCCGCTTGATGGCCGTCCATCAATATTTTTCTCCTACAATAAAAGTGAAAAAGTCGCATTGGGTGGGATCATTTTTTGATTTACTTCCCCTACATCTGTTCTGGTGAAAAATAAATCTTTATATGGGAAAAGCTGTAATTTGTAATATTCTATGTTGAAAATATCTCCCTAATAGTGACATAACAATTAACAGCATTCAATGTGGACCAGATGAGTCTATTTTTTGAACCTTACCACATATAAGGGTTCTCACAAAAAGTATGTCTTTACACGGTATTCTTAGTTCTTTGGCAGATAAATTAAATTTACTGAATTTGGAGAACGTCAGTTTACGCTTCAGGCTACCTTCCCATGGAAAGCATGCCTTAACATGGAAACAATTTTTGATAAATTATTATAAAAATAAATGAAGAATTGTATTAAAAAAAGGGTCTTTAACGGTCGATCTTGCCAGATTGTAATGTTTTGAATGTGAATCGTGCATTGGTATGTATGTCTTTCTTCCGCCGAGATCAAATTGCGTCCTCCATAAAAGTTTTGTTTGTTCGAGTCAAAAAACTGTGAACCGTAGGTTTTATATAGCTGTTTAGAAACTCACTCCAAATCATTCCGAGAAGCCTGCTGCTGAAACGATGTAAATCTGTTTGTGCAAGGTAAGCGCTATGTCTTATGGTCCTAGAGACATTTCTTTCTTCCTGTTGACCGTTCCTTAGTTTCTTCTGAGGAGCGAGTAAAGTTGGTCTAACTGCCAACAGCGTAGGACGCTGTCCCTTGTTTCGCAAAATTAAAGCATATCGTGACACAACGCAGTGTAAAAGTCGCCAAACCAACAAGAATCCATCGTGGTTTTGCTTTCGGCAGCGTAACTACTCGTTACTTTGTTATCGGATATCATCACTTGTCATCAAACGCATCAACGTATATTCTTAAAAAGAAGATTGAATCATTTAGAAGTAAATCGTTAAAATTTAGCAGAGCTTGGAGCAGGATTTTAAGGTTCTTGGTGATTGATTCTCGAGTGCTTGCATGTCAGTTTTCTTTCATTTTCATAAACACACCAAACATTCGTTTTTTAAATGATATTTCAATACAAAAATTATAGTGACAGTAAAAAGGCAAATGAATCAATTTTTTGCTATTGCTTTTGACAACTTATCTTGGTGATGATTAACAAAAATTTCTTTATTACCACTTTATTTATTCCTTATGTGCAGTAAAACTGTTGCCTGTTGCGTACTTTGATCTAATATTTTAATTTATATAGAATGCAGAAATTGAAACATTTACACATCTTCTGGTTTCGAAGCCGAATTGCCAAATAACACCCATTACGATATTCTGTGCCGCAAATACTTCTGATATGTGCTGCGGTAATACTGTCTTGAAAGAATTCTCGACACTCTGCGCTTTTAAACATACAGAATAAGTTTTGAATTATATCGATATCTAAATAAATTAATTCCTTTCATTAAGAAACTCGTAGTGGAAAGTTTATATACGTTAAATAGAAATGATTACTTATGGTATGACCTTTACTAACCGCTTCACAAAAAAAAAATGGTTATCTTCTCTCTATTTATAGTGTTCACCTGCTGTTTATGTCGTTGTAACTTGCTAAGAAATGTGATTATCAAATGAAGATCCTCTCTACCTTTCTCAAAATTGATTTTTGTATCTCGCTTAGAGCTGATCCAGTTTAGCGTAATAGCCAATGTGTGTTAATTGAAGCATTTGCTAAAGAACATTCAACATTGTGCCTGATTGCTCGCCTGCTTCAATCGCCTGGTAACTGGTGCAATTACTGCCACCTGTGTATGCAAAATCTAAGCGTTTGCACACAGTTTTCTTTCAAAACCAGACAAACATACATTTGCAATACTGCAACAACAATAATAATAAAAACCAGTTATTAACTTTTATTACACTGACTGGTATTGTTGTTGTGGCTCTTGTGTCATTGTTTGCTCAAACCGAATCCAATTTGTGCTATTCACGTTTTTTCTGCGGCTTCAACATGTAGAGCAGGTAACTAAACATCCGCCTGTTGATGTAATCGGAAGGCCAGCCGAAATTAGACACGGTCAATATCAGCTTTACATAACACCACGGGAAGAATGAAATACTAATAAGAACAACGACAGTAACGACCGTAATAATAACAGAAAAACGTCTTGCAAATCTCTACTTTCACATTAACAAAAATTTATTCAGAGCTAAAGCAGACTTGCAAGCCGTCAAACTGGCTTTTCGTTGCTAAAACGACTTTTAATGCATACATTTTTATTAGCGTGTATGCGTACGTTCACAAATATACGATTGCCAAAGATGGCTTTAACTAATCGCTTAACTTTTTGCGTAGCGCTTGCTTTGCTGTATAAGTGGATGCTGCGTCATTGGTATAATAAATGCGGCCGAACTGGAGTAAACGAACACCTGGTCATTTTTGACCAATCAGAAAATGGCTAAAAACAATTTGTAGCACTTTTTATTTAACTTCTTTGAACGAAATACAAAATAACAATTTATTGAGGACTAAGTCATGTCAGTGTTGTTAACGATGATGCTTAGAAAAAGAGGAGAATCACGACAACAACGACGACTTCAGGAATGAAAGATTCTGTGTAGTTTTCCGACTTCATGTACGCTATAGTTCAGTTGTGATTTCTATTGTGCACTTAAAGAATAATTTTATTGCATTCATATCCTAAGGCCGTCTGTCTGCACATACGCTTACTTGGCATGTGAATGTCTCCTTGGTTGTTTTGGTTTTTTAAATTCCATTTCTCTATTTGTACTTTTATTCCACTTTTTCTTTTTTCCCATCTATATCACCTAAGGTGATTTTCGATACGAGCCTACTCTATGTGAATTCTGACAGCTTGGAGAGGCGGTAATTACTGCAATTATGATATTTAACTACATAACTGTGTTCTTTAATTGCAGTCGAGCGATTATCCTTTAAATTCTTATGTAATTTCTATCTTGCATTAGATTAATTGATATATATCAACCCTTGATAAATATGGCAAAGCTTGTGTTAAAACGTGCAAGTTTTAAATCATGTTAATTTATCTTCTAAATAAATTAAAAACAAAAGTTATATTTGTATTTAATGACAATTATTTGTCATATTATGTAAATTATTGACGCTTGCACATTACTTGATGCTCTCTCCGTATAATTTGGCTGAGTGCGTCACTTTATCCTCATCTAACAATATTTTAATAAAAATCTGTCAATTTGGAGCGCTAGCGCTCTGTGTAAGCATCTGGGAAAACGGCTAGCAAGTTGTCAACACCACTTTACATAAGCATAAGCGATTTGGTATTTGAAACTTTGTTTAGTAGATAGGGTTTGGTTAATCAAACATTTGCTAAATATAATATTCCAACGCCAATAGCAAAATCAGTCCTATCACACTTTTGTGCTTTCAGAGAGTTATTGATCGAATAATCATAACAATTGCACAGCAACAATAGCAGTTACATTGATTGTGGTGACTAGTTAGCTAAATTATAAATACAGCTAAACGATGAATAACAGACCTAATTCTTTAAATTTGGATACAACCAACTCAAATCTCATGGAGAAAGTGAATGAAGATACTCTAGTTCACACCGTAAAAATGCTTGCGAGAGAGATTTAATAACTCACTGCCAAAATCTACCAAAAGAGAGGCATGATTGTTGTGTGCTGCATTTGCTGATGACCCCAAATTCTACAGCACGAATGGTCAGTAGTTTAGAAGTGTTATAACGGAACTACATCAACGCTAGTACCGTTCTCGTGGCATAACATGAAATGCCTTTATGCAAATTTGCAAAACTAAGACGGGATTAGGGTCGGATCGATTTATAGAGTGCTGGTTATGCCAACGCTTCGGATATCCGAAGTGTGCCGGACTCATTGGCAGGAAAGCTGATGCGGTTGTAGACTCGTCCAAAGGGCTGCGTTGGTCCTGCCCTGATTGCCTATCTCCCGATATCGACATCTACCGCCCTTTTAGCCAAACCAAAATGGGATTTCTTGAAATAGGAAAAAAATTGCCTTGATTGGAGGAGAAATTTGCCAAGTATCACAAGCCCTTTGAGAAATGTGAATACCTTAAGGGCCTTGGCTCGCAAATCATCGACTTGCAGCGTTGCATGCGGTCCGTCACCCACATCGTAGGTCCATATTCAGATTCCGGGTTCTGTTCCACCTAGTTCTCTTTTTACGCAAATTCCATCCGTGGCCTCAATAGATTTGGTGGATCTGTCATCCAAAACCCGTTGTCCTTTGAAAACGTCGTTACCATGTCTAACCAAAACTATCCTTCTGGGACTGTGGAGGGTAAAAGTTGTAGTCCTCCTATCGTTAGTTATGCTGACATTCGTCATCAACGACGCTTGCCCCGCTCTCCATGACGAGCCCTCCTTCTTCTGCTTGTAAAACCGTGCCCTCAACTAAGAAAACGTTTCTAACAGTTTCGTTAGCGCAGTCGATGCCTGCTCTCACGAATATTGGTAATGGGGATCTGGTTATAGTTCTTCCCCGCAAATCTATATTTTTATTTAGAGCGGCTCCTGAGATCTCAGTTGAAACCATTACACGCTACCTGAAGACTAAACATCTGTAAGCAGATGTAATGTAATGTAATCGCGATCCCACCGGAATATTTTAAAGTGTTGATTGATAAACCTTCATGGCTTGAGGGGCGATTGCTCAAGGAATTCATTCGCCGGAAAACGCGAAAAATGCCGAATCCTCCCATCCACTCTGGTTCAATAAACAAACTGTCTGTAGGGTAAAATTCTCTTTACTCTATCAGAACGTGAGAGGTTTCAATACAAAGCTAGGGGATATTCTAGTTCGATCTTTGGGGTGCGATTACCAAACCTTGGTTTTCAGTGAAACCTGGCTAAAACCAGGGATCTGCGCTATATAACTCTTAGATCCCAGTTTTCACGTCTATAGAAAAGGCAGATTGTCTAAAATTGACGGAGGAATACTAGTTGCTGTACATAATATTATACCGTCTACGACAGTCGAATTTTAAGGTAAGACATATGTCTTTTACACTTCACGTCACATTTTCTTATATGTCACCTTCGTCCGATCTTCCAGTATATTTGGAACATCTTCATTGTGTTGGCAGTATTGCTTGCGTCTTCATTGTAACGACAAGACATTAGTATTGGGGGACTGTAGCTTGCCTCATACCTAATGGAGCTGGAATGGGGATTGTGGTTACTGTACACCACTTTCACACTAGTGGAGTTCTTTGATTCGCTTTTTGAATTAGTGATTTTTTAGATTAAGCTGGTCCAAAATTTGGAAGGCGTTCTTTTGGACTTGGTGTTTTCTAATGACAAGGCGTTTCTCGTGCTCAACCCTTTGTTGGCCCTGAGGATAAGTGCCATCCTACACTATCTGTTACTCTTGAAGGTTGTCCAATTGATGACTGCACTAAGCGTTTATCTACAAATACAACTCTAGCATTTAGGAAAACTAACTTCTATAGGCTTAGAAACATTTTATCTGGATCTGATATGAAGTTTGCCTATGGTGATATAGACAAGTCACTGCGAACGTTATATGGTATACTTTCCATTACGATCTCTGCGTCGGTCTATATCAAACCCAAAAGCTATCTACGTAGGAGGCCTGTGTGGTTTAATGAGCGGTTAATTATGATTCGTAATAAAGAGCGAGTGAAGTATACAATAAATTTGAACTTAGTGGGACCGATACTGAATATGTCTGATGTTCTATGGTCAAACGTCAGTTTTGGATCTTGAAAAACATATGCTATAACAATTATCTTCAATTTATGAAGCGACAAATATCGGTCCTAAAAGTTTCTTTCTTTCGTTGACATAAAACGCAAAGATAAAAGATTTCCCACAGCGATGCGGTATAATGGTTCTCATTCTTCGAATACCACTGAAATCAGCAATCTTTCGCTGACTTTTTTCAAAATTCATATTCTTCCTTTGCTGTACTCTCTGATACATATAAATACCTCTTTAAGTCATTTGATACATTTCCGCATATTGAACTCTCATTATATGAAGTCGAAGGTTCTTTATCATCCCTTAAGTCCTCTTTTTATCCTGGCCCGGACGTTATTTGGTCTTGTATTATTAATTATTGCGCAGACTTGTTTGCTTCACTCTTGGCAATTATATTCAATGAAAGTGTAAAAAGAGAGCACTTTCCTGCCATATGAAAGCCAAGTATTACAGATGACGTTAGTAATTATAGACGTATTGCTAAACTAACTGTTCTTCCTAGCGGCTGGTAACAAATTAGACCTATCGCTAGGCTCAGTTTTGTCCACCTTTTAACATGTTTTCATAAAGGGAACTTGTACCAATTTTTTAGAGCTGACGCGTATTATTTCCCAAGCTTTTACAGTGCAGAAGCAAACGGATATTATTTATACTGACTTCTCGAATGCATTTAATAGAGTTAATCACAATCACTTACTTCTTGAATTGAGATGCTTTGGTTTTTCTTCTGCCCTTGTCTCCTGGCTTCAAGAATACCTTACAGGGTGGTCACGAACAGTATTGTTTAATATATACCAGTCGCGGAAAATATTGGTTCCGTCTGATGTTCCCCAGGGTGATCCTTTTGAACCTATCCTCTTCTCACGCTCCTTAAACGATTTTCCTAGTTACGTTCGACACTCCAAATGTTTGATTTTCGCGGACGACATAAACATTTTGCATTAATCCATCTCTGTTGAAGGAATCATGAATCTTCAGTCGAATATAAATAATCCCACTGTGTAGTGTGAAAAAAATGGGAAAAGCCTTAACCTGAAAAATTGTTGCAACCTGTCATTTTTCTGGTCTAATAAGTTACGCGCCTGTGTTGGATCCTCATCTGATATTACCCCTGTACGCTTACAGGCTTCAGCTTATTGATCTCCCCACACTTGGAAGAAGACGTAAAATATTAGAGCTAGTCTCCATATCAAAACTGCTCAAAGGGACTATTTCCTCGCCTTTCCTTCTTCAGAGCATCTCGTTTAACGTTCCAGGTAGCTTCACAAGGCATCACGATGTGCTATAGTTACCTCAGTGTCATACCGATTATCAGCTTTGCAACTCTTTTCGAATGCTTTGTAAGATGCTTAATAAAAATACGCACTTGGTCGATCCGGCGCTCGATTCGATAAATTGTATAAAGAGGGCTATTTTTCGGGCAAGTTTATAACTATAATGTATTTCTGGATTTTTAATTTTTCTCTAATATTAGTTTTACTATTAGGAAGTTATTGCTTAATATTTATATTTTCAACCATATTTTTTTTTTTTTTATTTTTTTTTTTTATTCTTATTTGTTATACATTAAGTTTTTGACTGTAGCAAACAATCTGAAATAAATAAACATTCCTCTCCTCACTTTCTTATCCATAAAAGGTGTACACTTAATTATTGTTATGATTGCGTTAGGTGGAATTTATAAAACTTTCAATATACAAAATACACAAAAAGCAACATTAAGTTTACAAAGATGTAACAGGTGTTTTGGAGCATGACGTATGATTATCACTTGATATTAAAATTGATATGTTAGTGCGTGTAATATATTTCAAAACAAAAACATTAGTGATATATTATGGAATTGTAAGAATATTAAAAAAAAGAGTTTATTATTCTACTTAATTGGCACAAGTTCATGCAATAACTCAACTCATTATAATTTCAAGTCGTCATAATATTCAGAAGCCTCTATTTACACATAATTTCTAATGTATCAAATAATGCGAAAATTAAGTTAAAGTTATCCTAAGTTAATAATTGTGTTTATGGAACCATCAAAAAAAACTTTATACTAATAATAACAATTACAGACAAGATAAAACTTGAGGGTTATAAATTGAAGTAACACATGATTGATTACAAGGAATTGAAAATAGAACTAGATATTTAAACAACACCTTAACTGTTTAAGGCTTAAGGATCACGGCGAAAAACAGTTAACAAAAAAGCGAAAGAACTTCTTCAGATCGCCATGGAAAAACATACATCATAAACCAAATTTTTAAAAATAAATTAGTAAGAAACGAGTGCTTGTACTTACGAGTTTAAAGTAAAAAAAAAGTTTTATATTCATTTTGAGCCTCTCAATTATCCTTAGACCGGCGCCATTTAATTGAGATTTATAAATGTTTTTAATTTTGTCATCCCAATTTTTGGGACCTAAAAACTCTTATGGTTGGAAACGGAAGAAGGAACAGATCTCTCATGTTGATTAGGAATGTACTTACGTTGTAGGATCTTTAAGATGCGGTCTTTTCAGCACTAGATTCTTCGACGGTTTTACATATATACGGTTCTAAACATATTGAAGTTTTGGCGATCACCTTAAAGTCACAAGATAAATTTAAGTATAGGAGCATGTTTCAATTCTACAGGTCAGTCCTAAAAATAGGCACCAAGCTTCTTTCTTAAATAGATTAGCACTTTAGCACAATTCGAAACTTGTACATGCATGTCCGTCTGACGGTCTATGCAATGTCTGTGGTAAACATCCTCCTGGCCGCAACGATTTAGATATCGGCTTTAAATTTGGCAGAAACATTGGAAGTTCTTTCACATATGTCGCTATCGTAAATGGGCCAAACCGATCACAGGCCACGCCTACAGTATATGCTGGAAGCATTGACCGTTTTTCTGTAGCCTTGTTCCACTGGATTCCATGGCTGGCAGCTTTCCACGGTATTTCATAAAAATAGACAAAATTTGCCGCGCAGACTTATTAAAATGCAGTTTTTCTCCCCTTTTTTAAAGATAATGGTGGTGGATATAAAAGATACGGCACAGCCGAATATAATTTCCTTCCTTTTTTTCAAAAGATAATAAGTAAATGTGATGAAAATGAGAGAGCAATGTGAAAACAGAGATTTAACGTATATATAAATTAAACTGAATGTTATATCCTAAGAAGAGACATCAAATAATTAACGAACAAGTATAAATAACAAGTATAAATAAATGGTTTACTAAATGGAAGCGTCTTATGTTATTGGATTAATCTAGAAGACTTATTACCAAAGGACTAACATGCTTACTCATGTGTCAAGATATTTTGAAGAGAGGTGTTGAGTATGATTTTTAACAAAGGGAATATTGAGGTTGACGTAAAGTTTTATTTCATGGGGCATTAACACCAAGCAACAGATTAATATGTTTGAAGTATTTCAATATAAAACTTACTAGCTGTTCTTGATAAATGCATGTCATAGATCCAAATAGATTGGAGGATAGTCTTGTGTAACACGCATTTATTCTTGAGATTAAATTGGGATTCTGGACGAATTAATCAATAGAGCCTTCTGGTTTTTCAATCAAGGTACTGACGTTTAGTTTTTATGTTAATCTCTGAGCAATGCGTAAGCTAGCCTATTTTACACAATTACTAAGAGGCATGTTACTACTATTTAAAAAAAGTGAAGAAAAAGAAATTTACGTAGATTTTTCAGCGTTTAGTTTGGCATTACATTTATTTAACCAAAGCGAAATTTGTTGACATGACATGCCGTCTACATATGTCACAGTTAGCATATTGTCAGCGATCGGAAAATCTAAGGGGAAAATTGTGTAGAGTATTGGGGTTAAGACGCTTCTTTATGACAATCCGGCCTCATTTGTATATATATTCAATCTTTCGCTTTCCACTTTAACATAAAAAATTTTGATTTGTGAATAGAACTTAAGCAGCAAACACATTGGAGTAGGAAGAAACTTTTTTAGTTTGAAAAGTAACCCATTATGCCAGACTTCATCGAGTGCATTTTCCACATTAACGTTTATTTCCAATGTCTTCTCCGACGTACAAACAACAGGATGACGTTGTTGAATGATACTATATTTATTTCCGAAACTGAAATTGGGAATAACACGTTTTTATTCAAGAATTGGGAGTAATCTTCGTAAATATATACTCTCAAATATTTTAGGAAATGTTACCAATAAACAAATTCGTCTGTTCGAGCTAACAACATTTCCTGGTTTATTTGATTTAGGCACCATTTCGAGATAGAAAGTGGTTTAATCTTAAGGTGTTATTAAAAATTAATGTGAAGAGCCTGAAAGCCTTTGGTGACAGTTATTTGGAGCTATTTCATTTATCAAATCATACATAATATTTCTTCATTCACTTTAGTAATTTAGTAGGCTGAAGGTATTTAGTTGCACTCCATAATTGATGTTCATTAAATTTTCCCGCGTCGATATTGATTAAAAAATTATTAACCTTGTTCATTTCTTAACTCAGCTAGACGTAAACGCAGATTCTTCGTAGCTCTGTTCAAATTCCTTTTATCTAGAGATTTTCTACTGTTTTGTCTTTGTTCTCTTCTCCTGTTTCTCATCATTTGCTTTAATTCAAAACTGACATAATCATTGTTATATCTAGGGTCATCAAGGTTTCTGAGCGTAATCTTAACACTAGCTTGACGTATTAGATTAGTAAAATCTTCCCTTGTATCATCAATTTCGGAAGAGATTTGTAAACTTATATTAAGTTATAAATTCTTATTCATTCGGTCTCCAAAAGACTCAATAGCAGTAGAATGATTAATGACATTATAACACCGTGAGAGGTTGTAAAGTATCGTGCTGAAGTTGACAATTAGTGCAGAGTGATCAGAACTGAGGTCGTCACTCTCATAAATAAGAAGTACATTATTAAAAATATAGAATAAACGGCGAAATCCAGCAAATCACGAATTTTTTTTCTTTAGCATTAAAATTATCGCTAACAATAAATTTTGTAACCGATTGCCTGAAAACTTCAGGATAATCATTACATTTTATCGAAGAGCGCAGAAGAAACAAAGCAAATTGAAATATCGGAGCTGTCGCAATACTAGAGTTTAATAAAATCGCGGAGCTAGCAAGAGCTCTATCATCAGCATGATTAGCACTTATTAAATTATCTGCAATGATTTTGAAATGAGAACGACTTGTAAAATGAGTCTCTGATATAAGAAGAATGTCAGTCAAATTTTGAAGAAGGAAAACTTTGACTTCATGGGTGTGATTGGAAAGCCCATTGGCATTCTATATAGCGATTCGTACTTATTCGCATAGTTTGCATACTAGATGTGTTATCATATTGGTAAGAGTGTTTGCCTACTCAATCTGCTTGTTAATCAAGTTTTCAAGTTTCGGATATGAATTAGAATTTTGTAATTTTAGTTTGGGGAAAAGGTAATCCATTATTTTCCAATTCGAAATGTTAAATAAAGTCCTGAAGTTCATATAAGATTGGATGGATCCATTATTTTCCAATTCGAAATGTTAAATAAAGTCCTGAAGTTCTTATAAGATTGGATGGATTACCTTTTCCCCAAACTAATATATCGACATACTGTTAGTTAATAGGATTATTATCGCTAACAGCTGCTGATACACAGAACATCCTTTATAATTGGTGGGGTGGTTTTGTAAGCAATTGACACATTTTGAAGTGGCATCACTATAGTATAGTATAGGATCAACTTTAATGATCTAAACCACATTTCGCACATTTTATCTCGTTCATACGAAATGTTTTAGTGTGATCAAAAATGAACTGATTTTTTGATAATTTATTTAAGAACTGATGATAAAATTTATCAATTGACAATATAAATTTCTTCCTTCTTTGTTTTCTTTTCAATTATTATTTTTTTGCCACAATATAAATTCGCAGCAGCCACGAAGACGACATGATCGAAGTTCCATCGGTAACAGTTCATAGTACACAAAAAGTCGAGCTCACTTTACGTACTCTAACAAACACTATTTTCACTCAATAAATGCACAGAACTTGAGAATGATCATGAATCATAATTATTTCAAAATTAATAAAATACATTTTATATAGGACACAAAATTTGTGTTAGAGTAACAAAAGTTTTCCTTATTTTGAATTGAGCAGCAAATATTCATATGAAGATTCGAAAAACAGAAAAATGAATATCAAAACCTCCGGTCAGATATGTCCCATAGCCACTAGTGGTTTTTGGGAGTAGATAATAGCGCTAAATCGATTGTTTAAAGGGGTTTGTGAAGTGTTCGGATCATTACGATACTTTTAAACCCTTTCAGTCATTTTTTTCCTGGACATAGTCCGAAACTGCTTAAAATCTTCGGACTTTATCCGCATTTTAAACTCCTCTTAAAATCAAGTTGCATATGTCGCTAAAACACTGTTCAGCCAAACTTGCAACGCGGAAAGTTTTGGTTGTCGAAACTACTAAGAATAAATCAGAAAGGAGTGAGAAGTATTGCATGATGATTCTTAATGCTCTTTAGAAATGTAAATGTACATTACGATAGCTAAGGAAATTTGTAGCAGCAAAACCGATTGATAAATTATTACTATAGAAATGAATATTCACCTTTAAACGGGTTTATCACGGATCTATTTCCGTTTCGATTGATCGATCGGGTATATTTTTGTAATGAATATTTTGATGTAACTATTAAATATTAATAACAAAATTTGTATTAATATCTGCTACGAAGTCCAATGGTTAGCTTTTTAACCATTGTGCGCGTGATTATAGTCCAATCACTCCAATTTTCAAATTCCGCCCGTGACTATCAAATAAGAATTTATATAGCAAATTCCAGCTGTCTATCTTTACTTGCGCGGAAAAGACTTGTCCAACAACAAACGAATGAGACAATTTAAAGTATGGTTTAGAGCGGGGTCGAGGCAACACTACGCTAACATCATTTACGGCCGTTGTAATCGTTCCGACAAGCGAAGAATTCATTCTTAGTTTGTCTGTACAGGTAAGAAACAGAAGTGCAAATGTATAGCATACCAATATTAGTTTCACCAATGGCGCCTGCTTTGGTATGCACGAGTTCTGAATAGACCGAATTTAATTAAGCCTGTCAATGGAAGTTTTGCATGAAATGCCACTATGTCATATTTATAAAAAATGTAGAGCAAAGATAACTGCCAACCCTAAGGGAAGATAGCCAAATTATTTTCTCCTGTGAAAAAATTAAAAATAAATATTAATAAAAGTTGAATTTTACTTATTTGCAAGACTTTTTCTATTATATAATCGGTGAACAATTTAATCTTATTAAATTTGTGATAAAAGTGCAAAACTTCTTGTGGTGAAACAATTTCTATCAATTTCGTTGTGCAGGATTTGCTTTTTGTAAATCAGGAGCCCTAGCGCTCTCTGATTAATCGTTAGTAAAGTTGGCACCACTAACCAACAAACGTCGGAAAGTTGTGGAATCAAAATAACGTCATGTGACATTAAAAAGCAAAATAAGTCATCAGAAACCGACAATAAAAAACAGCAGTTCCTAATTTTTTTTTAAGTGGAAGTGTTTCCCATACTAATGTCGTAAAGGAGTACAAAAAATTACATTATGGCCCTGGGGCCACCAGATAATAACAGAAATAGATTCCGCCTGCTGGCGGAACATGATACATTGAAAAGAAAAAAAATAAAACGATTTTGTTTTCAGTACTACCGGCCATTGACCAAATTCCAGTTAATAAAAAATATATTATTATCTTCTCTACCGAACCTAACAAGAATTTATTGGAACTTAGTCCGTTCGGCGTTAAGAAAGCCCTAGAGTGCATAACAAAAAATATTGACTTGATTTCAATTCTTAAAGGTGAAAATTTACTGGTAATCCACGGGCTACTGAAAACCTATTGAAAGCTAGAACTCTTTTAAATTTATGCATTGTTTCTTGTAAATTACACGAAAAACTTAATTCTGTCAAAGGGGTAATTTATGCTCCATGCTTGAACAATGTGCCGAAGAGATAGTCCAGGAAATGAAAACTCAAAGTGTGACTGGAATCTATAAATTTACTAAACCTGGCATTGATGGACAAACTCGGTTCCCTAAAAGTCGAATAATTATCACTTTTGACCATTATGGATTACCGAAAACTGTTAATGTTACTTGGTACAAATGCAAAATTGAACTTTGTGTCCCAAATCCCATGATATGTAAAAACTGCCAAAGCCTCGGGCATACTTTAAAAAGATGTAAGAATTTACCGACTTGTGCTGGCTGTGGTCTACCTTCACATTCAGATGCTTGTACTCGGACTTTTTGCATCAAATTCAAAAAATGAAAACTGAAAATTATAGCCACATGGGGGAAACACGACGCCGATACCTAGAATCTAATCATACTCTACAGACAACCACCAAAAATATTTCTTATGCTGCGGTCACATGGCAAGTTAAACGTAATAAACGTGAAACATCAACAGCAAACATAAATCTTTCATCTGCCGCAGCATTACAAGACAAACCGAATCACCCAGATACGTCAACTATTGCCACTAACAAAGCCAACCTTTCTTCCACGGCAGCATCATATAACAAAGAAACACTAATTATTTTCAGCGAAAAATTTACTAAAAACCTTGCTGATAAAGTCAACATTAAAAGAACGCTTCCACCTAATAAACCGATTGCCTCTGGAACATTTCTTCACAACCCAAAACAACAACAATCTACAAATTATAGCGAACCCAATCCTTCCACCAGTCAAGCTACAATTTCAAAATATACACATTCATCCGCTCCAAACAAACACCGTAATTGAGATTCTTTTATTGCTAAGAAGAACAATTTACTAGCGCAAGTTTGCCTCGGCGACAACTCAGACGGAGAAATCCACATGTCAACGTAACAAATCTTCCTCTTTCATGACAACACAGTTAAGTAAAAATTTCAACATTTTGAAATGGAACATCAAAGGACTTATTAATAATTTTAATGAATTCCGTATACTAATAAATGATTTTAGCCTCCCGTTCATATTTCTTCAAGAGACCCACCGTAGGAATTCTTTTAATCCAATTCCACCCAAACGGTATATTGGATTCTACCTGAATGCCGAACAAGATTTCTATTCAAAAAAACGTGTGGGTGTTTTCATAAAACCCAACATCCCCCCACAAACGCATTAGCTTCAATTCAAATATGCAGGCCATAGCGATTCAAATTACGTTGAATATAAAATTTGCGGTACTTCCACTTTATATCCCACCTGCACAACCGTTTTCCCAGCAAGATTTTTGTAATGTATTCGCGGCGCTTATTCGTCCTCTAATTATATGTGGCGAATTCAATACTTGAAATACCATCTGGGGCTCCGCAAAATAACTGTCGTAGTAGTATTCTGGAAAACGACCTCATTCAAAGTAACGTCTGCATTTTAAAATGATGGAAGACCAACACACTTTTCAACTCATCACACTTTTTCGCACAGTGATTAAACATGTGGTTCTCCATCACTTCTTCCTTCAGTTTCCTGGTCTATTTCCGATTATCTACACAACAGTGACCACTTCCCAGTAACCAGTCTCACCCTTTCCAGATCCTTGGTTAGTCCGGCAAAACAAGTTAAATTTCTACAGGACAAAGCGGATTGGGTTAATTGCTCAAAAGATACCGAGTCCTTGCTTTATACAAGACCTTTCAACGGGAAATGCGACCATGATACAGCCGTTGTAACCGGACGGCTGCTCATCTCTTTATACCCCAATCGAACGGGAGATTGAAAGGAGAAAGGCTTCCCTGATGGAACAACACGCTTTCATTCTTGAGCAAAAATAAAATAGATCTATGGCATAACTTTAAAAGATGTCTCTATAGTAATCATTTGGCATTATACAGAAAAGCCAACGCTGAATTTAGGAGAGAGCTACGAAAATCCAAAGCATTCAGTATTGAACTTTTATCCAGGACAATTCACAGAAATACGCCAATGAGTATGTTATGGAATAAAATCAACAAACTAGCTAAGACTTCATACTCTAATGAAATTTCTACCATTTGCACTTGCAACGGTACTTTAAAAGAAGGAGGTGAGATTTTCAATCATTTTGGAAAAATTTGGAACGATTACTACTCTGATTATAACTTGTAACAAATCCAATTTCTATACCAAACCCTGATCCTATTGATAGATGTGTTATTTTTCTGGAAAACCCTAAATCAATCTCATAACTGGAAAGCCAAATCTCCAAATCTATAGGAAGAACACCCGGCCTGGATCGCATTTCATACCAAATGATCAGTGCACGTGTTAACCCAAGTAAAAGGAAATTACTTGGGTTTTTTATATATATTTTTATATATTATATAACACCATATTTTCTACTGGTCATATTCCCAACATGTGGTAGGTTGCGGTAGTTGTTCCAGTACCGAAAACAAAAAATGTTTCCGTATCTGACTATCGTCCAATTTCCTTACTATCTTGCCTCTCTAAGCTATTTGATAAAATCATAGTATCTAGATTTCCTTGGTTTCTTGAATCCAAGAACTTGATTGCAAAACAACAAGTTGGCTTCAAGCGTGATAGAGGCTGTATCGATGCTCTTCTACACATCGACCATTTTACATCCAAAGCAATCTCGGTGCGATATCATGTCACAATACTCTCAACTGATTTTGAAAAAGCTTTTGACAGAGTGGGCTTTCATGTTATTCTATCTGCCATGATATCGAGGAAACTTGGAACCAAGTTCTTCAATTACATCAAATCTTTCATGTCACATGGGCGATTTAAAGTCAGAGTTAACAATCATCTATCTGAATCTATCCGGTTAGCTAATGGGATTGCACAAGCATCTCTTCTCTCCGTCAAGCTATTCCAGATGGCCTTTAATGAAATAAATCAAACTCTAAGCCGAATTCTCAAAATAGATCATTGTCTCTACGCTGACGATTTGTACATCTTAATAAAAGAAAAAGACAACACAAGAACAGTCGACATTCGCGACATTCGAGTCTGCCATGAAGAATATTTCAACCTGATCCAACTCTTCAGACGCGAAAGTTTCCATTCAAAAGTCAAAGAAGATGCACAGTTATAGAAAGCATCTACGTGATGGAAGAAACCAACTTATTCACGTGAATAATTTACTTATACAGAATGTACATACTCTCAAAATTCTTGGTATCACATTCTCTAAGAACTACCGTTGGAAACCACATTGTCTCCACTTAAAGAATTCAATTTTAAAAAGAGGGAACTTTATACAATACATTGCATGGAAAAGTAATGCGCATGCTAACACCATTGCGTGCATTAGCAAAATGCTTGTTCTTAGTAACATCGACTACGGCCTGGTAATTTATGGCAACAACTGCAAATCTAATTTAAACATCCTAAAACCGATCTATCATCAAGCTATTATAGCCAGTACCTCTGCTTTTCGGACGCCAGATTTGGAAAATAGGCTTTATGAGTTAAAAGCTAAGCTCATCCCCAAACTTCTCAATTCCAACAAATCCGTTCTCGGCGAAGACGTTAAAAAATCTATTGCTGCTAAGGAAACCAAAAGAACACTATCTGCGATTGACTACTGTTTATATATTGCAAACGAATTGAAAATTCCTGTAAAAATTTGTCGATATTTTGGACTCAAACTTCCGTTGGTTTTAAAAGAGCACTCTTGGGATATTTCTCTGTCTTGGTAGAAAAAGAGCTCACTCCAAACCACATCTTCAGGAACCTAGTTGAAGACAAAATCCAAATACTGGAAAATGACGGTTGGCATCCCCTTTACACTGACGGCTCTAAATCTGTCGATCTTCCAGCTGCTTTTGCCGTCGTAGACACTTCAGGGCAAATTCTACTAAATCGCATACTTCACGAAAGTTTCTTTATATTCACAACTAGAGCCAGAGGGATTCTTTAAGCTGTGAACTTTGCCAATACGAAAAAACTCAAATATATTATTTTCACCGATAGCCTGTCTGTGTTAAGAGCTATCCAAAATCTTCCAATTTCTAAATGGAACACCACTAACATATTAAAAAATACCATAGCAACATCTGGAGACAATATTAAAATACTTTGGCTTCCTAGTCATATCGGTTTATGAGGAACTGAGCAAGCTGATCGAGCAGCGAAGTCTACTGCTTCTGGACCTCTAATTGTGGACGATATCATGGAAAAGTTGGACCTTCAAAGATACATTGTAAAAAAAATGAAAGAGAAAATATGGAGGCTAATCAACAATATTATCATCAGCAATATTCCTCTGTTAATCTGGACCTTGTTCCTCCAATATATTCAACCAATATTGTCAAAGTCAAGATTAGAACATTTGCTAGAATTCGTCTTAAGCATACCATTGCAACACACAAATGGATACTTAAAAAATCTTCTGCCCCTATCTGCAATTGTGGTCAAATTCTTACAATAAAACACCTTCTTTTCCATTGCGTAAACCTTACTCTTATTAGAACAATCACATTTTGATAAACTAACCCCATGGACATCCTGAAATCAACTACCGAGCATGACATAATTTAATATATAACTTTATTGAAACTACTAAGCTTAGTATTTAAACTAAATTTCTTAAAAAAGAGCCGATAGTCTGTGATGCTAGTGCTTAATTAATTTCTCTAGTCTAAGAATCACTTTCATTAGTCTAGAAAATATAATAATAATAATAATAATAATAGAAAATGTAGATATAGTAGATTGGTAGCTCAATTTCTGGCACCTCGGTATGTGAAACAAGCGTCAACTTATGCTATCCGTTAGTCTGCGTATGTATTCGTCTGTATGTTGTCGTTCGAATGCTCTGTATACAGAGCACATAAAAACTTGATCGACGCTTTTGACCAAGTGTGATAATGAACCCCGTCCACTTCCACACACATCTTTCTTACAATATATAAGAATCAAAATATGGATGTCACCAACCAATTTAGACCATACTTCCCTTAAATTATGAAATAAATACTAATATTCCATAAATCATGTACAAAAAGCCAAAGACTTCTTTAAAGCCTTATCAATTCAACTGAGATTAAAATACTTGAAAATAATATGTTATTCATGCAATCCCCTTTTCTGCCTTTGAAAAGTCACACTCGCGCACGAAAATTTTTCATTGAGAGTTTTTCCACATTTCCTTTCATTTCGACCGATAATTAATAATTTTTTACTTGCAATTTTATCATATGATGTTAAACAAGATTGATTTACACCTCCTGAATAGTTTCATACACGAAATCATTAGTATATGATTGGCGATATGAAACTAATCCCTTTTCAAACGTAGTTTCTTCGCAGACATCAATTTCGCATACAGACGCAACACTCGACGAACTTAAGCAAAGGCAGCCAATACTAGTTGCTAACCACATTAATGCCACTAAGTAATACATAGGTAGAGAAATCAAACCAGACACACATACATGCGTATTTAATCTATCCGAACTACACAACCATCGATCTCTCCATTACATCTAACTGAAATGATGTAGGAAAAACACTTAATGTACTTTATTATTGTTGTTTGTGCATAGCTGAAGTGTTGTTTCTGCTGTTGATGTTGTTGTTATATTAATATTGCCAAGTAGTGATGGTGCAGAAAATATTAATAGTTTTGGAGTAAATTTTGCCGCCTTATGTCGTCTGGCTGGTAAAAACTTGGTGGCATTATTATACCTTTTCTTCAGTTGCAGCTCAGGTTAAAGTAGAAACCGAAGCTAACTGAATCAATGATATTATTTTGTCACATAATTATGTACATATATGTATCAAGTATATATATACATCAATACATATTCGTTGACTGGTTGACTGGCTGACTTTCTTTCGTTCGTTCGGTTAGTGTACCTGTTTAATGAATTTTACTAAAAGAAAACTACAACGACAATAAGAGAAGAAAATAAAAGTAAAGGAGAACAAGTATCAGGTGTGTAAAGCTACACAGTTTGTGGCAGTAATGGATGTTTTTGTTGTTGATGTTACTGCTATTTATTGCTGTTTACTGTACGTTGTTGTTATTGTTTTTACATAATGATTTTTTTGTGATTTAGTATAAGTTTTTAACTTTGCAGCAGGTTTTGCTAAAAAAATTAACATCATATGAGATATAACTTAGTCGCAAACACACTCACAAATATACACTTTAACATTTACGTTCATATGAAGTCAGTAGGGAAAGAACCAGTCCCTTAAAGAATTAACTATTCCACGCTCATGTACCATTTTGGGTCGCTTGAGGATACTTCTCGTATTGCTTATGCTTGCTGAGTATGTATAAAGAAGCAGCAGTCAGATAAGGTATGATTTACGAATTTTTGCGGCAAACGAAAAAATACCTTCAATTCTGCTGTTGATATTTCAGTTATTTTTTCTGCCTTGTTGCCTTTGTGGTTAATTTTTGCTATATTTTTCTCTATTTCCCATTCTCTCCAAACGCATTAATTAATTGAAAATCCTTTGCTTTTCCACTTCCTTTACATCCACCACCGAAGTTGGGGAGTATAGTTCATTTTGTCATTTGGTTTGCAACTCCCAAAAGGAAACTTCGGAGAGCGCAAAAAGTATATATATTCTTGTTCAGCGGCAAATTTAGAATCGATTTAATCATGTCCGTCCGTCTGTCTGTAGGTTTGTCTGCATAATGCCTTATTATTATTATTATTATTATTATTATTATTATTA